>PVJX010026394.1:0-16163 GCA_004027295.1 Dolichotis patagonum | reverse complement strand
TCTCTTAACCTTTCTGCTCGACGATCTAACAAAAACAGTAATATGGTCATCCATCTTACACACTTAAACATACATGCAGTTATATCCTTTGGAGCACTTTCTTTTCCTCTCTTTATTACAGTGGGAGTTATGCATTTTGGATTTTCTTACTCCTACAGTTCTTACTACTTTTTACACTAGAGAAACAATGTGATATTTATAAATATGATTCTTATTTATTTCACTAATGAGGATAGTCTCAAGTTGTCTCCATTTCCTTAAGAAGGCCTCAAGATCATCCATTTTATAGCTGAGTAATATCCTATTGTGTAAAAATACCACATCTTTTTCATCCACTCTGCAGGTGATGGCATCTTGCTGGTTTCCAAGATTTAGCTATTACAAATTGTGCTGCTATGAACATGGGTGCACATATATCACTGTGATATGAAAATTTCAGTTCTTCTGAGAAAATACCCAGGAGGGGAATAGCTGGGTTGAATGGAGCTTCTAATCCTAGTCTTCTGAGAATTCTCCATATTGATTTCCATAGTGGTTGCACCAGTCTGTACTCCCACCAAAATTGGAGCAGTGTTCCTTTTTCCCTGCAGCCTCACCAACATTTGTTATCAGTTGATTTCTTGATGGCAGCTATTCTTTCTGGAGTGAGATGAAATCTTAATTCTGTTTTAATTTGCATTTCTCGAATGATGGCAAGCATTTCTTCATGCATTTATTTTCCATTTGTATATCTTCATCTGAGAACTGTGTGTTCATCTCAGATGCCCATTTTTAGAGAGGGTCTTTGAATTTGAGGGGCTTGATGTTTTACAATTCTTTATATGTTCTTGATATAAGTCCTTTGTCTGAAGTGTTGTTGGCTAAAATTCTTTCCCATTCTGTGGGTTTTCTTTTCACTCGGATGGTGATTTCTTTTGAAGTACAGAAACTTTTCAATAATATGAGATCCCAGTTGTTGATTCTCTGAAGCATTTCTGATGCAGTTTGCACTTTGTTCATGAATTCTCTGCCTACCCCTATGTCTCCAAAACTTCTACTTTCCTTGTCTTCTAGTAGATTTAGTGTTTCTGTTTTAATGTTTATGTCTTTGATACACTTAGACTTTAGCTTTGTGCATGGTGATAGGCATGGATCTAGTTTCAGTCTTTGGCATATGGAAAACCAATTTTCCAAAAACCATTTATTAAAGAAGCTATCCTTCTTCCAGTGAACATGTTTAGTCCCTTTGTCAAATATCAGGTGGCTGAGTGTCTGTACTTACACTTGCATCTTCTAATCTGTTCCATTGGTCCTCAGGTCTATTTCTTTGCAAGTACCATGCTGATTTTATCATTATGGCTTTGTAGTACAGTTTCAAGTCAGGAATTGAGATGTCTCTTGCCTTATTTTTATTGCCCAGAATTGCCTTTGCTATTCTAGGTTTCTTCTGGTTCCAAAAGAATTTTAGGAGTGTTTTCTCTAGATATGGGAGGTATGTTAATGGTATTTTGATTGGGATTGCATTAAATCTGTAAAATAGTTTTGAGAGTATGGCCATTTTCACAATGTTTGTTCTTCCTAGTCAAGAGCAAGGAATATCCTTCCATTTTCTAATATCCTCTTCAATCTCCTTTTTTAGCATAATATAATTTTCAGTATATAGGTGTTTTACATTTTTAGTTAGGTTGATTCTTAAATATTTCATTTTTTAGATGTTATTTTGAAGGGCGATATTACCATAACTTCTCTCGCCTTGAGTTTCTTGTTCATGTACAACAATGTTATTGAGTTTTGAACATTGACTTTGTATCCAGCTACACTGCTGAATTTGTTTATTACATCTAGTAATCTTTAATAGAGTTTTATGGGTCTTCTATATAGAGTATCATATCATCTGCAAATAATGATAATTTAACTTCTTCCTTTCCTATATTTATTCCTTTTATTTCTCTCTCTTGTAGGATTGCACTGGCTAGTGTTTCCAGAACTATATTGAAAAGGAGTAGTGATAGTGGACATCCTTGTCTTGTTCCTGATTTTAAAGTGAAAGCTTTCAGTTTTTGTCCATTTAGTATAATAGTGGCTGTTGCTTTGTCAAAGATGGGCTTTATTTTTTTTAAATTTTATTTAAAGAGAAAAAAACAAAACAAAACAGAATAAATGGTAGCAACAATACAGAATTCCAAGGAAAAAAGGAAAAGAACAATAACAAAAAAAACTAAGAAATTATTACTTGACCAATTAAACACTGACTTCTTGGAAATAGTTGGTCAAATTACAAAGTTAAAACATGTAAAGTAGACATTCAAACAGTGAGACTGTTAACAGTTCTGCTCCACAATCTGATAAAAACAGCAATATGGTCATCCATCTTACCCACTCAAATATACATGCAATTATATCAAAAGGGTAAAATTAAACACAGCAAAACAGAACAAAGCATATCACAAGAAAGCAATGTAAGAGACATAAATTTCAAAGCTGGCCAATCAGAGATATTCACTGTCTATCATATTGACTCTTGCTTTCTTCCAAATAGTTGTCCATATTGCCACATATGGGGAATTCACATGAAACAACATAGTATGGAATTCATCTGAGCAAGATGAGAAGGGCATTTCAGATCTTCAAGACCAGACATTAGGGAAGTCAAGAATGGCTGTCATAGTGTCTCTCATTCTCCTCAAAACAGCTGTCCACACCTTCATGTGTGTTGAACTTAAACAAGACAAAGCAAGCTAAAATCACTTTGGACAAAAAGTGATAGGTTTGCTAGATTTCACATCATGACATTATGGAATCAGCACTGGGTACTGTAGTGTCTCTTTTTCTTCAAAGAAGTTGTTCATTTCAACATGTGTTATATACTTGGTTCTTGTAAACTGTTTATAGGCTCTACACATGCATGAGTCTCTACATGGATATCTATCATTTCTGTATCAGAGGGAAAAACAAAACAAAGCAAGATAAAACAGAACAATTCCAAGAAAAGCATGAAGCAAAAAAGTCACATAAAACCACCATACAAGGTGATCTGCAGTGGTTACCATGATGTCTCAGGAGTATATAACAACATTAAAAAATGAAGCATTAGAGACATTGTAACACTTCAAAAGAAAGTAATAATCAAACCAAAGTGGGTATCTTAGTGAATCTTGTCATCTTCATTGTGGTTGCCTTTACTCTTAGACTTGATGTTATCAATCATAACAAATTTAAATAAAATCAGTCAATACAAAGTAGCAATTTAACAAACCAGATTCAAATAATATCAGTCATGATAAGACAGTATATGTTATAAAGGGCTTCAGATTAAGTTGATAGGATATTAGGGATGCTTACCATAATATGTCCTCTTATTTTTGGGATAGCTGACCATGTCCTCAAGTCTAGTGTAAATAGACAAACTGGAACAGCATGTAATCCATCCAAGCAGAGTGGTGAGAATAATGTAAATTTTAAATCTTGTTACCCAATTAACAATATCCTCTGCCTTCCCTTTTTAGACTATTCCTCCCCTTTTACTCCCATAGGGTCCACTGCTTGTTTTGGGTCCACTGCTTGTTTTTGGTCCACTGCCTCTCTATATAGAGCATCTCAATGGATCCTATCTCCTGATCTACTCTGCCTGTGTTTCTCTCTGTTAATATTTCAAGACCATCTATACTAGAGATTACAGCCAATCTTCTCTGCCTTATTTCTGCTATTCTGTTTTTCTGCCATTGATTGTCTATTTTTCTCTTCCACTCCACTATATACCCCGTTCACTGAGACCTCTCTGCCACTGTTCCTGAAATGCTCATATTCTTGTTTTCACTCTCTAAAATGTCCTTCAGTATTTTTTGTAGGGTTGGATTGGTGGTAACAAATTCTCCAAATTCCTCTTTGTCATGGAAGCATTTTGTTTCTCCATTAATTTCTAGAGAGAGTTTTGCAGGATACATCTATCTAGTCTGGAGGTTGTTCTCCTTCAGGGCTTGAATTACTTCACTCCAAGCTCTTCTTGACCTGATGGTCTGTGTCGAGAAGTCTGCCATGATTTTGATGGCTTTTCCTTTATAGGTGATCTGTTTGCTTTCTCTGATGGCTTTTAATATTCTTTCTTGTCTTGAATTTCTGGGATCTTGATTATTATGTGTCTGGGTTTAGCTCTGCTTTGGCTGTAGGTGGCTGGATTTCTGTATGCTTCATACATCTGCATATCATTTCTTTTTTCTATGCTTGGGTAATTTTTCTTTATAATATTTGTGAATAGCCTTTGTAATTTCTCTGTTTTGACTCCTGCTTCTTCATTCACATGCTTTATTCTTAAGTTATAGATCCTCTTGTTGTCCTCCAGTCTTTGTATATTTACTGCCTGCTCCCTTGTTATTTTTAAGAGATTTTCCTTTTCATGATCACACATTGCAGCCTGTGTTCAGTTTTTGATAGTCTATCTTTGGTTTCTTTCAAGTAGTTTTGCCAGCTTTCTATGGAGCCTTTAGTTTCCTGATAATCTCTTTGAATAAGCTTCATGCATTCAATTTTTTTGTATTCTTCATTAAATTTTTCTCTCCTTTTGTGTTCCTCCATTCTTCTGTCTATGTCTTCTTGAGAGGTGCCCATCCTTTCTTTTATTAATCTAGTTATCTCTTGTTTAATTTGAATTAATATTTCAGCTTTGGTCCCGCTTATGAGGTCCTGAAGATATCTCTTTATGTCCGCTAACACTGTGTTTGATGTTGCATGTTTGCTCTCCTCAATCTCTTTTGTATTTACCTCTCCTGGATCAATGTTCTCAGGGTTGGGGGCTGGGAGTTGTTTCTTATTTCCCCCTTTCATCATGTTTTTGGTTCCATCCATACAAGTGTACAGTGTAATTCCCACACCATTTTCTTGTTGGTTAAGGCTCTTCTAGAGGGTGCAGGTTAGGAGGTTTTACCCTCTTCAGTTGGCTATCAGAGATTAAAGTTCATGCACAGGCAGTGTGCGCTGGATCCTCCCCCCTGGGCCAGTCAACATTTGCAGGCCTTCACTGGGTCAGTGTGTGCCCATCTCAGGGAATTAATTTGTAGTGACTCACTAGGCCTGGCCAGGGCCATGGCCCAGTCCAAGCAGATTCCAACAATCCAGTCTTTGAGGGGAGCAACCAACTGAAGCCACTTCCTTATGGAGTTAGAGCTCTCCTGCTCAAATCTAACATGTCATCCAGTCAGTTGCCCCTTTCCCATGGGATTGCCCCTTTTCCAATCACTCACCACATGTTGATGCCGGTCCCCAAGACCTGCTGGGCTCCCCAACCTCCGACTTCAGTGCGGATGCAGTGTGAATTCATAGTGCCTCTGTGTGGGTCGCATGCAGTCTGCATGCAGGGGTGTTCAGCTCCATGCTCCAGCAGCTCAAGTCAGTCACTTTGGTGTGGGTCAGTTGGTCAGGTCTCTGGCAGGAATTCAGGTGGCTCGAGGAGGGCACTGTGCTCGCTGATCTTAGCTTCTCTAATGGTATTTCCAGGACCTCATATTTGAGTGGTTTTTGCACTTTAGTTGCTTTGTGGGTTGTGAAAGTCCATCTCTCTCTGTTTGGCTCTCTCCAGGGTGTTCTATTCTCAAATTTGAGCTGTCTCTCAGAGAGGGTCCCTCTCCTGCTACCTACCGGTCCACCATCTTTGGACATCTTCCGTAGATGGCCTTTGTAAGGTTTAGGGTGACACCATGTATTCTGGGTTTCTGAAGGGATTTTATCTTGAACATGTGCTGGACTTTTTCCAAATTTTTTTTGCGTCTATTGAGATGACCATGTTGTTTTTGTTTTTGGATCTGTTGATATGGTGTATCACATACATTGATTTGCGTATGTTAAACCATCCCTGCATTCCTGGAATGAACCCCACTTGGTCATGATGTATAATCTTCTTGATGATTTGCTGTGTTCTATTTGCCAGTATTTTATTGAGAATCTTTGCATCAATGTTCATTATTGAGATTGGCCTATAGTTCTCCTTTTTGGTTGGGTCATTCTCTGGTTTTGGTATACAGTAATGCTTGCTTCCAGGGATGATTTAGGGAGGATTGCCTTCTTTTCAATTTCATTGAAGAGTTTAAGGAATATTGGCATCAAATCTTCTCTAAATTTCATGTAGAATTCAGCTGTGAATCCATCAGGACCTGGGATTTTCTTTGTTGGTAAATATTTATTAAGGTTTCAATTTCAATAGGTGATACTGGATTATTCAAAATTTCTATATCTTCTTGGTTGAGCTTTGGTAGTTCATATGTTTCTAGAAATCTGTCCATTTCCTTTGTCTTTTCCTCTCTATGTGAGTAGAGATTTTCAAAGTAGGTATTCATGATCTTTTGAATTTCCATGGGATCTGTAGTAACTTCCCCCTTTTCAGTCCAAATTGCATGAATTTGGATTTTTTCTTTCTTTTTCTTTATAAGGTTAGCTAGAGGTTTGTCAATTTTGCTTATTCTTTCAAAAAAACCAAGCTTTTTGATTCATTAATTCTTTTTTTTTTAGTTTCAATTGCATTGATTTCTGCTCTAATCTTTACAATTTCCTCTGTTCTATGAGCTTTGGGTTTAATTTGCTCTTCTTTTCCTAGAAGCTGGAGATGAAGCATTAGCTTATTTATTTGTGCTCATTCCATTTTCTTGATATGAAAATTTATTGCTATATATTTTCCTCTTAAGACCACTTTCATTGCATCCCACAGATTACAACATGTTATTTCCACATTTTCATTGAATTGTAGATGTTGCTTTATTTCTTCTTTAATTTCATCTGTAGCCCACTGGTTGTTTAAAAGGTTGTTATTTAATTTCCAGGTATGCATGCAGATTTTGAAATTTCTTTTGCCATTAATTTCCAATTTCAGTGTGCTATGGTCACATAGTATGCATGGGACAATCTGAATACCTTTGCATTTACTTAAGAATGTTTTATGGGATAATATATGGTCTATTTCAGAGAATGTCCTATGTGCAGCTGAGAAGAATGTGTATTCTCTGGTTGGGTGCAACACTCTGTAAACATTTACTAAGTCCAATTGCTCACAGGTATGATTCAGTTCTATTACTTCTTTGCTGACTTTTTGTCTAGTTGATCTATTTCTTTGTGACAATGGGCTGTTAAGGTCCCCTGTAATAATTGTGTTTTCATGTACTTATTTTTTCATGCCCTTTAGTATCTGTCTTACATAGTTGGGTGCTTCTGTGTTTGGTGCATATATATTTATAATTGTTAGCCCTTCATTTTGAATTTTTCCACTTATGAGTATGTAGTGACCTTCTTTGTCTCTTTTAATCATTTTAGGTGTGATGTTCACATTGTCTGCAAATACAATAGTTACTCCTGCTTTTTTCTGGGTTCCTGTTGCATGTAATACTGTTTTCCATCCTTTGACTTTTAATCTATGAGTTTCCTTTTGGGTCAGATGTGTTTCTTGTATATAGCATATTGTGGGATCCTGTTTCTTGAGCCATTCTGTCAACGTATAGTTGAATTTAGGCCATTTACATTTATGGATATCACTGATACATACTGGCTCATCTTTGCCATGTTATGTTCCAATTATTTGCTTTCTGCTTTCCCCCTTATTTAATTGGTTGTCCTGCCTGGTGGTTTCTTTCTGTTGTTCTGGGGATTGTGGTTATTTTTATCTCTGTGTAGTATGTCTTTTAACACTCTTTATAGGGTTGATTTGGTGGACACGAATTTCTTTAGTTGTTCTTTGTCATGGAAGTATCCTGTTTCTCCATTAAATTTGAATGCAAGTTTTGCTGGGTACATCAGATTGTGTTGAAAGTTGTTCAGTTTCAGGGCTTGAAATATCTCACTCCAAGCACATCTTGACTTGTGAGTTTGTGCTGGAAATTCTGCTGTGATTCTAATGGGCTTTCCTTGATAGGTGACTTGTATCTTTTCTCTAACAGCTTTTAGTATTCTGCTTTTATGTTGTATGTCTGAGATCTTAGATATTATGTGTCTGGGTGTATATTTATGTTGCTTGTGACTGTTTGGTGTTCTGTATGCCTCACTTATCTGCATATCAGATTTTTCCCAATGTTTGGGAAATTTTCTTCTATTATTTCTGTGAATATTTTAGATATGTTGTTTGCATTGATTCCTGTGTCTTCACTAATGCCTATTAATCTTATATTGTTGCTCTAGCCATCATCATGAAGCTTCTGGATTGTCATTTCATGCTGCTTTGTTACTTGTAAAAGTTCTGTCCTTTCATGATCACTAATTGTGATCCTGTCCTTAAGGTCTGAAATCCTATCCTCAGCTTCATTTAAATGGTTTTGCCTGCTTTGAATCGAATTTTTGGTTTCTTGGATGTCTCTTTCAGTTTGCTTCATGAATTCTGCTTGTTTTCTATATTGTTCATTCAAGGCTTCAATCAGTTTCTCATGCTCCAGTACTTTTTTCTCTATTTCTTCTTTAGTTGCACTCAACAACTCCTTTACTAAGGCTGTTACTTCTATCTTTACATGGGAGATTACTTCTAATTTTATTTCCTCTATGGCCTCATGGAGTTGTTTTTTTATTTCATTTGCTATCTTTTCAGAGATTTCTGGTGTGTTAACTTTTGACATCCTCTATTTCAATGGCTCCTGTACTTGCTTCTGGTGGACTAGATGTTTGAGATTGTATTTTGCTTTTTTGTGTTGTCATTTTCCCCTTTTGAGTAAGTGTTTGGTCCTTCAGACCTGCTAGTGTCAACTGTTGGTAGTGTGTATCTTGGTGTCCTACAGTAAGGTTGATGTTTGTCCAGTTTCTGGGTCCCACAATGAATAGGTCGGCCAGTCACCTGACTTCCTCCTGCAAGGCCTGTTGGGTGAGTCCTGTATTCTTCCTGGGCTGACAAGCCTAGTAGTATTGATGTAGGTCATTTTCATTCCTGCTATTACTTTATCTTCAGGTTATTCCAGGTCATCAAATCTCTTTGTCTATAGTGTTTGTGTCATCTGAGGTCCTACTGTGTCCCTATTGTGTGCCTGTGTGTCTCATATGCCCTTTTGATTTCTTTCAAGTTGGGGGAGTCTTTCTCGGCACACTCGTCACTCTGCTTGATGTTTTCTGTATGTAGGAAGGAGTCACCCTCACTCTTGTCAGACTTACTAAGGTCTTACTGTTAGTTGGAGGGAGCTTTACTACTGGCCCTATTTAGCCACTGTACACCTCTATTTTATGGGTATACTCACCACACTGACTGGAGCCCGCTGAGATCTTGTTTTGGTGAGGCAGTCATTTAATCTCCCTTCAAACTAGCACAGATAATCTGTAGTATCCCAAGGTTCCTCTGGATGAAGAGTTGCAAGTTTTCCCCATAGGCTGGGATTTCACAGGAGCACGTACACTCAGGGCCCATGAGTGAGTTTTGGGCCCTGCTTGCTGCTTGGAGTTCACTCGGCTTAGTCCAGTTAGGCCTGCTTGTACCTCTCATGCACCTTAGGGTGGTATCAGATGCAGGGCATGGTCTCACTTCCTGGGCATGGAGTTCCAAGTTTGCCCCATGCATGCTGGGATTCCACGGGAATGTGCACAGTCAGGGTCCAGGGTGTGTTCCGGCTGCTTGGAGTTTGCTGAGCATAGTCAGGTTAGGCCCACTGGTCCCTCTTGTGCACCTTGGGGTGGTATCAGACTCGGCGCAGAGCATGTAGACTACCTTCTTGTGACCAGATGCAACCTTTCCTTCTCTCTTCATCATTCTTCTTTCCTACTTTATATTTTTTCATGCCATCCTGAGGTCCATTCCACAGCAGGCAGATGCAAAGCCTTCTCCACCTGTGGCTCCCATGTGACAGCTGTTATCATATTCTATGTGACACTCTTTGTCACGTATCTGAGGCCCCCCTCCAAGGAATCTGTGGAGCAAGGGAAAATGGTGGCTATATTTCATACCACCATGATTCCCATGTTAAGCCCCATGATTTACAGCCTTAGAAATAAAGATGTGAAAGAAGCATTGGCCAATCAGCTTTTAAGGAAGAAAACTGTTTCCTAACACAAGTCATTTTTCTTTTCATCTCAGATGTTTTCTTGACATAGTTTTTTATTGGGGACCTGGACTAGATCCCTAATCTTCCAAACAAGTGTACAGTTAAGGCTTAAGTAAGTGAGACAAGTTATGTGATTTTTAGGGCTCCAGAAGAATCAAAACCTCTGCAGAGTTTGAGATTCTGTGGGCTAAGCTAGGGAATGCCTCTGTGAGATCTGTATTGATTTAGTATTCAAACAAGGAAAATGTTAGAGTGGAAAACACAGGGAATCTGAACAGGATAGGGGAGGGGTTCAAGGACTCCTCCAAGCAACAGACTATGCTAATTGAGAACTATCCTAGGAGAAAATCTCCAGGTGAATCCTGCTACAGGAGTGAAATGCCTGCAGCCACAGTCTCCATCCTATCACGTGGGGTTGGAGCCAGGTGTCCTCATCCATGGCCTATCTGGCCTGCTGAGACACCTCCTTGTTTTCAGTTCAGCTATGCCCTACCCATGCCACAGCCCTGCACGTGTATTCAGCTTCAACAGCTCCAACATATTTCTCCCTTTTGTTTTGTTGTTGCATGGGATGGGTGGTCAGTTGAAGATGGAGAATCTGTGCTAGGAGAAGTCCCATAATTTAAACCCTGTACAGTCCATCAATCCATACCAATCAGTTACCAGTGCAGCCAGCAATTGTGCCCATGAGCTGAGCTTTTACAGCTAACACTCTACTAGGGCATGGCATTATACTTTTAAAGGTATACTTTCCTGCAGGAGGTTCAAGACCAGGTTTAAATGAGATCTGTATTAAATACAGTCCATTTCTTACCATCTCTCCAGGTCAGTTAGATCTCTACAGGAATTGCCCTGGAACCATGCATAGCACCTCTTGGCTCTTTTTGTCAGTGTCAACCATCAGGATGAGTCACAGCCATTGCTCGACCAAGTTGCTTTCCAGGAATGACTGGGAGATTTTTTTCTCCTGGTGACTCTCCAGGGGCACACCATGCATTGAAGATCACTTTCCTCTGTGGTCTCAGAATCTTCTCGATCAGAAGACCAGAGACTCACTGAGTATCTTAGCATAATGTCCTGGGTTTTCATTGAGCTTGATGTGCTGGGGCCAAAATATTGGCTATCCTCTTAGTCTATCTGTCTTTCTAATTTTTGGTCTATAAATCTCAGTTTTTGAACATCCGAAAGAAAACATTGATAACAATACAGTATATTGAGGGGCACTGAGCTTAATGTTATTATCTTATCTAAATAAGAAACACCTTAGAACATTAAATGAAACCTATTTTCTACTATTAATGGGTATTTTAACATTTGAATACCTACAAAGTGGTAACAGTTACATATTTTATACAATAAATCAGGAATCAAAACCATATACAACATTGTAGGCATGACAATCATGACATTTTGCACCATACTTGGATTTTCATTTTAACATAAAATATACCCTTTTTAGTTAATTATCCTTATCTAATACATAAAAACTTTTAGCTAACTTGTTGACAATTAGTGGCATTTACATCTCATAAGCATTTGTTGAAAGCAGAGATCTGAATATGAAACAAAATTCTGGTGCCATTCACAACCCTTGTTTAACATTTTGGAAGGCCTATGAATCTGGAGGCATGAATACACTCAATACACCATGAGGTTAGTAACAATTGTCATAGCTACATGAAAACTTTTGTATCAGAGCACCTTTACAGAAATTAAAAAAATATTGTATTATTGTTTTTGGTGATCAATGTGAAAATATTACAATAATATATGTTGTAACTTTATTTGAGTTGTCTCCCATAAAGTATGGAGATCACTGGGCCTTCCAATCAATAAACAAAGTTAAAAATGTTAGCAGGCAGCTGCTTTCTTATTCTTCAACTGGAGTCCTAACAATCACAACCCCAAGGGATTTTGTTTACTCATCTTAATAAAATACTTTTTTTGGATGACTGATGAAAAGCCCAGTTATAACATTCAAGCCATCAATTCCTCAAACAATGAGACTCTCAAGTCTCAAGACACAACAAGTCTCAATAAACAACAATACACATTACATTTGCATACCCAATCCTTGCATCTTTTGGACCAGCTGGCAACCCAGGTGGAAGCATGCTTTGTAAATCAATAATCCAAACAAACCTTTGACCAAATGATCCAAAATGCAAAAGAAAAAGGAAAAAGAGAAAAATTGTTGAGCTCAAATTAAAAGGAACAGCTGTTTACAGAGCAGACAAATGAACAAAATGGATAGATGATCTAGTAGGTGATCTGTACAGACTCAGACAGACATAGAAACCAGCACACAGCTTGTTAGGGTCTGTGAGACCTCTCTAAGTTCCCCAGGGGCTATGTATATATTTGTTTCATACACCTGTGCTAAACTAGCTTGATTCTTATTCTCCTGCATTGTCAGGCCTGGGATACCTACTCACTTCCCACACCCTCAGGGCATTTCGCAGGTGCTCTGAATCACTTGGGCACAGCTGTGTGCACACTTGTGCTTTCAGTTCCACATGTATGAATGATCATTAGCTCATTTGACTTCAACAACTGCTCACAGACTGGACAAACAGACAACAAATACACAGACAGACTAACAAACCTAGAAAGTCAGAGTGCACTCAAATATATTTTTAGCCAAATTGAATTACAATAATTTTTTTACAAATTTAGAATTGATAACTATAACTATTTTTTAACAAGTTTAGAATTTATAAATATTTGACTAGTCCGAATTGTTGTAGGTTAATTAGCAGATGTTTCTTGTAAAATGAATTTGCAAAGAACAAAACCTTACTAATAATTAAAAGATATTTTTGTATTTTATCGTAAGAATACTGGTAAATTTTTGCATCCATTCTTTCATTAAACTTTTAGTTTGGCTATCTCTATTTACTGTGATCACCTATTTAGAGCTTTGGTTCTTGTTTTGGGTTACCATCTCCATTATTTAGCATCCTGCATTAAATTCCTTCAATCTGTCCCAGGTCTGGTCTAACTTGATCCTTGTCTATAGATTGTGGCGTGGTCTCTGAAGCATCACTGTCATAGGACTAAGCATCAGTTTTTTAAGAGGGGTTGGATCCTTGGTACAGCCTGACAGAGTGCACTGTAATTGACTCAAAACTGAGTGAACCATATTCCAAGTGGAGAACATCTCAGTGGAAGTGATTTGTCCTATGCTATGTGTCTTTTTAAGGTTCTTTTCTACTCTTTCCCAATTATCAATATCTATAGAGCCTGTCTGAGGAAACCATGGATTATATTTGGTTACCTTTTTCAACTTTTTTGCTAGGTCTTTCTTCAGCACATAGACCCATGAGCATTTAAGCAGGGAGAAGAGTAAAGGTACGTACCATTGCTCCAGGGCTGAAAACCTTTCTCCATTTTACTCTCAGACAAAATGGCTTGTTCACAGCAGGAAGACTCACCCTTCTGCTTCCTTCTCTTCTCCAGGCATCCCTGGTGAAGTTTTCATCCTGTGAAGGCCTTCTTATCCACATTTTCCATTCTAGGCAGACTTACTCATGCAGGCTAATATTCCTAGTTAAGGGATTTCAGGCTCCTGTTCAAGCACCAGTTATCAGGGACCTGGTCTAGATTAGGAGATTGGGAACAATCTCCCAGAAAAGTGTACAGTGAAGGCTTAAGTGAGACAAGTGGTGTGATTTTTAGGGCTCGAGGAGGATCAAAACCCTCTGTGGAGTTCGAGACTTTGTGGGCTAAGGCAGGGAATATCTCTGGTCGGGGGGATTCATATTTATTTAGTATTCAAACAAGGAAAAGTTTAGAGCAGAAAATGCAGGGAACCTGAGCAGGATCTTGGGAGGAATTCAAGGACTCCTCCAAGCAACAGACTATGCTAATTGAGGAGCACTATCCTAGGAGAAAATCTCCAGGTGAATCCTGCTACAGGAGTGAAATGCCTGCAGCCACAATCTCCATCCTATCACGTGGGGTTGGAGCCAGGTGTCCTCATCCGTGGCCTATCTGGTCCCCTCATTCTATCATGTGTCTCCTCATTCTCAGTTCAGCCACAGCTAGGCCACGCCACAGCCCTGCATGTGTACTCAGCTTCAATGTCTCCAACAGTTTTCTAACTTGGAGGACAGAACTGATGATAAACAGAAAGGTAGCACAATCCTAGGCAAAATGAAGTTTATGTCCAAAAGCCAAATACCTAAAATAACATTTTAATTACAAAGGTTTACATGGTTGTAGTTTTCCTCATTGATTTAATATTTTATTATTATTATTATTATTATTATTATTATTTTCCTTTTATGCACAGGGCAGCTTTGCACTTGGGATAAGTCAGAAGAAATGTCTTTTTTTTGTAAACTAGATTTTCTCCCACTCATGTTACTTCTGCAGTGAGCATTAGGTGTATCATAGCATTGCGTATGACAATACACCACTTGCTGGCATCCTCTTCTCTCCCACAGGGGCAGCATGTTTCAGATGGTGACTGGCAGTCAGCAGTCATGGTTCTCAGCCCACTCATAGTGCAAATGGAGAAGCTGAGGAGTGATTTTGGTTTTTATCAGTCTTTATGAGAAGCGCACAGGGTATTATATTATACACAAACGTCCGGCTCCCCGAAGTACACTGTATAAACAGTAAGCACCACACTTCTCTAGTAATCAGTGCACTAGGCATGGTGATGCACTGCAGGAATCCCAGCACTCTGCAAAGTGAGCCTGGAGGACGGAAAGTTCATATGTAGCAAAGATAAGTGATTAAGGGCCCGTCTCAACAATGAATGACTGTGTAAGTAAATAAATGGAACTGGAGATTTGCTTCTGTGAAAAGACTATTGATTTTATCACCAGTACCCCCACACACAGAGAAATCATATTTGAAATACTTTCTGTGTTCTCCTATTTTTTCTCTGCCTGTATGCAAATCTGTGCACTAGGGGAAATGACTAATAATTCACCTATGCTACTAATAAACAAAAGTGTATAGTTTTAAATATCAAATACTATTATGCATTTATGGACATTTGTGTTTCCTTTTACTCATCATTTCATAACATTAACTTTTTATCATTTCCTTTAGAAATTAACTTATTTCAAATTATGACTGTATACCTGCTTATTAATTTTTCAAATATGCACATGCTGCATTCGTTCTTTGTTACTGAAGGCAAAGTGTTAGCATCCTGCCATGGTGATCTGTGCCCCTCACTGCCTGTTTCTCTTTGTCTTCATAATAAAGTTCTTTGTGACATTTTACTGAAATCAACCTGCACTATTACAATTACTGTGGATGCATTATTAGAAATACATGAAAAATAATGAGTAATTTTATGAATGTAAATATCACCATAGTAATACTCTAATGCTGTGATTCTAATTCTTTCCTTGCATAATTTGTATTTCATAGCTAATAAATATTTTCTTTCTTGCTTGCTTGTTTTCTTACTTTCTTTCACAGTGTTTGGTGTCTAATCCAGCGTCCTTGTATGTTAAGCAACTGTACCTTAGCCACATGCCAGCTTGAATATTTTTATTCTGAGACAGAATCTCACTAAGCTGCCCAGGCTGGGATCCTTCATCTTGTAATGCTTTGGCCTCAGCTTTCAGACTGGCTGGGTGTGTTGACTGTGTTGATCAGCTTTCCATTCCTGTGACAAAACACCAGGAAAAACTAGTGAGTAAGTGAAACAGATCATAAGAGTTGAGAGGCAAAGCTGACTACTTATGGGTTGATGGTGCTGCAAGATTGTCAGGACAGAGAGCCCCCACATTTACCTGCATGTCCCCATGTCAGTTCCCATAGCCTGAAATGTGACAAAGATACCTCAGAAGAAGCAGAACAAAAAATAATAGTTTGATGAATAAATGGTATTTTATTATTTTGATTTAACTAAGATAATTTTATGGAACAATTAATGGATTTTCCTACTATTCATTCTGCTTCCCAGAATCTGATCTTACTGGTGCTATAGCTGGGAAGGTGTGGGGTAAAATTCAGTCATTTATGAAAATGAGGAAAAATGACAAAAGGAAAGACCAAAAGGCAGGCTCAAAGCCCTAGCCCTCCCCAAGAAAGCTTAGAAGCCATGTACATAGAAGAAAAAAGAAGCCATACACCTGAAATATCTGAAATGATATCAAATGAAATAAATATGCAAATAGGGAAAGCTATGGAGAAATTCAAACCAGAAATACTTGCCCAGGTAAAAGAAGA
>PVJX010026393.1:0-25897 GCA_004027295.1 Dolichotis patagonum | reverse complement strand
TGGAGCAGAACTGTTAACAGTCTCACTGTTTGAATGTCTACTTTACATGCTTTAACTTTGTAATTTGAACAACTATTTCCAAGAAGTCAGTATGTAATTAGTCAAGTAATAATTTCTTAGGTTTTATTGTTGTACTTCTCCTTTTTTCCTTGGAATACTGTATGGTTGCTACCCTTTATTCTGTTTTATTTTGTTTTGTTTTTTCCTCTTTAAATAAAATTATAAAAAAAAGAGTTTATATGCCATAAGATTATGTCATGGATCAGCTGTTTGTGATTACTGGGATCAGGGTGTATTGTACTAGGAAAAGCACAGGTGGATCCCTGCTCAAAGCAGCTTGTCATGGTAATTGTGAAGGAGACAAGTATGCTTTCCTCTCATCTGTAGAGAGATCTGGGTAGGAGAGGGCTGAGAGTCCCTTTCTGATGATAGTATGTTTTTTTTGGAGTGGGCTGAAGGACTCTGGGCAGCATTGGTATGCAAAGGTCCTAGGACTGAGTGTACCATTCCACATGCTGAAAAGATCTTAGGAGAGCTGGGGGTGTTACTCAGTAGTGTAAGCACCTTCCTGGCAAGCACAAGGTTGTGAGTTCAATTCCTGGTACCAAAAAACAAAAAACAACTTAGGAGAGACGTGGCCCCCTGTGAATGGGCTCACTTAAGATTTCCCCCTATCCAATCCCAGTTATTAATATCTAATGTCCCCAATTGGGGAAACCAAGGGATATGTTTAATAATTTTCTTTTGTAACTTTTTGTTTGTTGGTCTTTTGAGATAGGATTTCACTATGCAGTTCAGGCTGGCTTTGCACTCCCTTTGTAGACCAAGTTGGCCTCAAACTCATGATGAACTTCTTTGCCTCAGCTTCCCAAATGCTGGGATTACAGGCTCGCACTATTACGTGCCACTGTAACACTCTTGACAAAGACTGCATGCCAACCTGCCTGTTTTAAGAGCATTTCAAGTAGCTGCATATAGTGTTATTCTTCAGCAGACAAATTCTGCCCCATAGCCCTGGTTTGAAGATTTCCCACAGTTACTTCCTTTCACCCTTGCTGGATAGTCTTTGAATTCCTCCCTGTGGGATTCATTGTCTGTTGTGTTCCCCACTCCTGTGGTGCTATAGCAAACAGACACACCAAAACAGCACCCAGGATTTGAAGGCAGATTTATTTATGTCAACATGTACTGATCGGGATCATTCCCAAAATACCAAAAAGCTGTGATCTCTGGTGGTCTAGGGCTTACTTGGGGTAAGCAAGCAGGAAATACAGAAACAGAATGGCTTGTCAGTTGGGGACTGGTTCTTAAAATATGCATTATAGTAACCAGCTATGTCTCACAGCAACCAGCCATTTCTAAGAAACGAAAGTAACAGGAACTGGAACTATTACCTGGGCAACTAACAAACTTAAGTATACTGGCAGGGGGAAGGCATCTTCTATTACCATGGGATGTCCTTTCTTTTCCTTTTTTTTTTTTGTGGGGAGGGGATGTACTCTCTTCAGGTCCATGTTCAGGTGCCAATTGCAGGAGTCTTTCTCAAAACTGACATAAGAGGTAGGATGACAAATAAAAGACAAACAAAATAAAGCAAGAGACCAGGGACTCCCATCTCCACTGGACATGAGCGCTGGCATTCTAGAAAGTTCCCTCTTTATTAGTAAAATAAGGCAATGTAGCAATCATGCAATCCAAGGTTAAAGAAACTGTAAATAGTTAACAAGGAATCATAACCTCACCCCATACACAATTTTCTTTTTTTAGCCCTAGGCTGATGTTGTTCTGCCCCAGGGGTTTTGTGAGAGGCACACAAACACGGGAGGGACGGCCTTGCACCCCACTCCCATCCCCAGAAAGCTCAACAAGGTCTTGGTCTCTGCGGCAATCACATAGCCCAGGGCAGAGGGCTGTGTCCCAACAGTGAAGAGGCAGGGTACACCTGCAGTCCCAGCTACTCACTGTGGCTATCTGGGACACCAATGTAGGAGGATCACCAGTTCAAGACTAGCCCTAGCTATGCAACAAAATAAAGGGAGGCTGGAGATTAGCCCAGTGTGAAGGGTTTGGGGTCTGTCCTCAGTCCTGGAGAAAGTTACAAAAGTGAAGACAGTAGTGAAGCTTCATAAACCTTACCTTAACCACCTGGTCAAAGCCAACATCACCAACATTAAGAATAAATTGACTTGGGCCGGGGATTTAGCTCAGTGGCTTAAGCGCCTGCCTGGCAAGCGTGAGGTTGTGAGTTCGATCCCCGGTACCAAAAAAAAAAAAAAAGAATAAATTGACTTGCCAGGTGTGGTAGTCCCAGTACTCACAAGGATCACTGAGGCAGAAAGAGCACTGCCAGTTTGAGGCTAGCCTTGGCTACAGGGTGAGTTCCAGACCAGCCTGAACTGCACAGTGAACTCTCTCTCAAAAAGACAAAAAACCAAAAGAATAAACGCTATTAAAGTTTTTAATGACTTACACTTTCTGCGAGGTGGGTATCTGCCACCATACACCCTGGCCCGGGGTTTTGCCACACGGAAAAGTACCGGACGTAAACAAGAGGCAGAGAGGAATGCCATGCTAGGTCCCCATGGAAAAGGCAGGCAGGGTACACACAATAGAAGTTTGGACAATTCCAGTGTGCCGGGTGTGCAGGGGCTGCCTTGGTTGCCTGTTCCCAGCTCTGCGTGGGTGGCTGGGGAACTCGGCTTGGCCCGAGGGAGTTACAACAGGAGCCTCTGCATTCCCAGGAGCTGAGGGATCACCCCAGGTCTACCCACAGCCCCATGACGCCAACCTGAAGGGATTTCACTGCGGACTGCCCACCCCAAGCAGCCCTCGAGTCTCACCCCAAAGACAGAAGCCAGAAGTTCTCAGGACTGCTACCGGTGCTCTGACCCAGCCTCTCCTAGAGAAGCCCCGAGGGTAAGAGGCGCCCGGGGCCGGGGCCCGGTGGATAGCTGGGCCATTTCACCCCACTGCGTTCTCAGTGTGGGGCTGGCCCCTCGGTGGAGCAAAAGCTCCACCGTGACGCTGTGACTCTGTTCTGCGGCGAGGTGCAATGGGGTCTTGAGGAGCCAGCCGGTAGCGTTGACCCGCGCGCCGCTGTCCAGGAGGTGGCCTGCGACCTCCGCGAGGCCGCCCCGCGCAGCGCGGTGCAGGGGCGTGAAGCCCAGAGAGTCCCGCGCGTCCACCACGGCTCCCCAGGCCACCAGCAGCCGGACGGCGGGTAGGTGTCCACCAGCCGCAGCCCTGTGGAGCGGGGAGCGGCCATGCCGGTCCCGGACGCCCGGGTCGGCCCCGTGGGCCAGCAGCACCTCCATGACCTAGGGGAAAGAGGAGCGGGGAAGCGGGTCCGCCCTGACCCTGCGCATGGGAGAGGCGCGCCGGGAACCCGTGCCCCCGACCCCGAGGCGGCCGCGCAGGAGACGCACCTCCAGGCAGCCCAGGCTGGCCGCCAGCCCGAGTGCCGAGGCCCCCGCGCCTTCCGCCTGCGCCCCGCGCGCCAGCAAGAGGCACAGCGCCTTCGCGCGCCCGGCCGCGGCCGCCGCCAGCAGAGCACCGTCCAGGTCTGCACCACCTCGCGCCGCCAGCAGCTCCAGCACCGGCAGCCGCGCGCCCGCCGCCGCCCAGTGCGCAGCTGTCCAGCCGCGCGCATCCGCCGCGGGCTCGGCGCCCAGGCCCGGCGCGGCCAGCAGGAGGCGGACTAACGGCCAGCGGCCCAGCGCGCACGCCCAGTGCAGCGGCGCGAGCCCCGCGCCGTCCGCTGCGCTCGCCGAGGCCCCGCGCCGCAGCAGCAGCTCGGCCACGCGCGAGTGCCCGTGCCAGGCAGCCTCGTGCAGCGGCGTGCGCCCCGCGCCGTCCGTCAGGTCCGGCCGCGCCCCGCGTCGCAGTAGCAGGTGCACGAGGGGTGCGTGGCCACGCAGCACAGCCAGATGCAGCGGGGTGCGGCCCGCGCCGTCCCTGCAGGGGAGCGTGGCGTTGGGCGCGGGAGTGCACAGATCCAGGACCTGGATCAGATCCCAGCAGCCCAGAGGGGAGACCCCGGGCACCCTGCCCTGAAATGGTGACCCAGCTCGCCCAGAGTGGGGACCCGCGCTCACCTCTCGTCCACGCTGGCTCCTTGGCGCAGCAGCTGCATTACCAGACCTGGGGGACCGCACCACACCGCCTGGAGCAGGTGGCCCCAGCCCTGCGGGGCACTGGGTCTCTCTCTGCTGGGTCCAGGAGCCTGGGAGCCCAGCTCTACCCATCGCAGCTCTTGCTGCGCCTCTGCCAGGTCCTGCTCACTAGGCTCCAGCCTGCTGGAATCCCTCTGGGAAAAGCAGGCACCTGCAGCCTCTCTAGAGGCCGCTGGCCCATCCAGGCCAGGGATCCCCGGCTGCCATGGAGGCCCCATCTCACCATGAGCCCCCGGTATCACTTAGGCTTGCTGAGTTTGGCTTCCAGTTATCCACGAAGGGAGCTGGCCCAGTGGCTCTATCCTCTTCATGCCAGACTGGGAGGTGTGGTGCTGTTTCTGAAAGTTGGAGCTGCCAAGGGGAGGGCAGAGCAGGCTGCTGCTGCCTCCCACCAAGCCAAGCCACCTGACACTGTGTACCCAGCAGTTTAGTGGGAGGTCCTGTGTGCCAGGTGCTCCTGGTTGCTGCCTTGCTGACTCCCAGCCCCGACAGGGAGGCGGGGAAGGGCAAGCAGGAACATGCTTGCACTCTACAGACAACTTCTCAGCTTCCTGGACACACACACACACACACACACACTCTCTCTCTCTCTCTCTCTCTCTCTCTCTCTCTCTCTCTCTCTCTCTCTCTCTCTCTCCCTCTCTCTCTCTCAAACTACCTGGAGCTGGAAGCCCCCTCTCCTCCTGGTCCCCATTGTGGGGAAGGGGCAGGGTGAGATTCCACCTTCCCTGCCATGAAGATCCCCACAAGCACCTGGACACAGGGTGGAGCTGGAGGTGGGCTGGCTGCTCCAGGTGAGCTGGTCTAGGCAGATCGCCAGGACAAGGAAAGCAGTTGCCTGGGGAGGGAAGAGTAAGAGCCTCAGGGACCTTTCCAAGACAGGCACTGCTAAGCACCTGTGTGTGGAGGTGGGAAGGGGCCCTGAGAGAGGCCTGGCACAGGGAGGGCCCGGTGGGCCACTTAAGAGCCTGAACAGGGTCTGCCTCTGGCTCTTGAGCTCTCCCTTGTAGTGACCAGGACTGGTAACGAGGGGGCAGCCCCAGACAGAACACAGCCTCTGCCAGGACTTCCATCAGAGGGAGATCTCAGGGCAAGAGGCCCCTTCCAGTTTCCAGCTAGCCTAGAAGGACCAGGGCACACAGACATAACCCCCAAGGGACCTGGAGCCCAGCCTCTGAGTTGAAGCAGCCTCAGTGTCCAACCATGTTGCTGTTGGTTTTTTTCTTTCTTTTTTGTGGGGGAGTGTTTGTTTTAAAACAGGGCCTTACTCTGTAGTTCAGGCTGGTCTTGAACTCTAGGTGATCCTCCTGCCTCAGCCTCCCTAGTGTTTGGGTTACCCCCTCAAAGTGCTGGGATTACAGGCATGTGCCACTACACCCAGCCTTTGACCCTGTTCTGTTTCTTTAGCATTTACTATGACACAAAAGTCTTCTTTGAAAAAAATGTCTTCTTGGGTTTAAATGTTTGACTTCATTCCTAAAGTGGATGTTCACTAAGATCCCAGCTTAAGCTGGAAAGCTAGGAAGCACCAGGCTCTGGATTTACACAAATGCCAAAAGCAACAGGAGCAGTAGTCTTGAATCAGGGTTAAAAAAAAAATTTGGCCCAGTATGGAGGCACATACCTGTAATCCCAGCACTCGGGACTGAGGCAGGAAGATTGCTTTAAGCTTGAGGCCAGAGTGGGCTACAAAGTGAGTTCAAAGCCAGCCTGAACAGCATAGTAAAATCCTGTCTCAAAAAAGAAAAACAAATATTCCCCACCTGGAACATTCTCCCTCATACCATCCCCTTACCTATGGCTGTCACTCCTTGTTCTGGTACAAATAAAATTGACAACTCTGACCTGAAAACAAACTCTGTTCTTACAAGATTCTCTTCTTTCAAGCCTAAATTATTAATTGCTTTCAATTGCTTTGTCTTGCTTCTGTATCTTTGCTTACCCCCCCCAGTTTCTCTCCACTATAAAGACCCATCTCTTTGGCCAAATGTATAAAATTGGATCCTGCCCTTTGTCCCATGCTCTGCCACTTTGGACAGGAGTCCTGCTAAGCCAGGTGCACAAGTAGTAAAGAGTCCTCCTCTTTCCCTGTTGGTCTCTCTGACCTCTTGAATTCTGCAGCAGTCTCAGTGCACCTTAGCCCTTGCTCCACAGAGTGACCCTGAAATGCGGGACAGGGACAGGGACCTTGCTGCTAAGGAGCCACTCTCTGGTGCAGTTGCCCCTCATGGGTGGGCAGAAGTGGGAAGCCAGGCAGCACGATCCGCCAGCTCCTCCATGCCTGCCTGCTCCTGGCCTCCACTAGCGGGGAGGAGGCAGCTGCCCCTGGGGTTCCATAACCAGGACTTCATTCGAAGCTACAGAGTCCAGAGAAGTTCCCAGAATGAGACAGTTTGAGCACTGCAATCTCAGCTCTGAAGTCCTCCACAGATGGTCTTTGTAAGCTGGGGCTTTGGGAGCTAATTATGTCAGAGGAGGTACCGAGGGTTGGATCCTGAGGGCATCAGTGGCTTCAGGAAGAGGAAAAGGCACCTGAGTGGTGGCCTGAGTACGGACATCGCCAACAGGGTGGCCCTCACCCAATGCTGGTGTTGCACACACTAGTTAGGTAGAGATACTGTTCGCAGTCCAGTGGGCCCAGCCCTAGAAAGAGCCAGTGCAGAAGATGGGGTCGCTGCAGACATGGGGGAGACATCTGCTGAGTGCCAAACTTCAAGACAAAAGATGATAGGAACGTACCCATATACTTCCCCTGAGGGTAAACAGCAGGGATTGATACTCTGATAGGTACCCATCACCTCTGGAAAGCCAGGAAGAGCCCCTGACCCACCCACTCCAGGAAAAGCCCCTGTCTGGTTTCATGTCCACTGGTTATGTGACTCACCTCCCCACTTGATCCCCTTTCAATCAATATTAGCTGAGCAATCATGCTGGTAATCTTATTGGTTGACAATAGTTTTCTCCCATCTCATGCCCACCTTGTAATGTCCCATTTTTTTCCCTCCTTGGACCCACATGAACCACATGGTTTTGCTCTATAGAATTACCTAGAAAAAGCAGGATCTTTGGCAACCCCCTTCTGTCTCTCTCAGACAGAAACTCTTTTTTTGGTTTTGTTTTCGTTCTTATACCAGGGATCAAATTCACAAGGCACATATGCCACTGAGCTAAATCCCCAGCCCTCAGACAGAAACTTTCTTTCCCTAAGAAATATATTCTGCTGATAATCTCAGTTGTTCCTAGGATTCATTCTTAGATTTTGGAGGACACAAACTCATGCCAGCATCCAGTGAATTGGGAATTTCTTTCCCCTATATCACCGACACCATGCTCTCGGGCTTCCAGAACATAAGACCAGGAGCAAAACACACATTTTTTTCTTTACAGATTTTCCCTTCTCAGGAATTTAGTTATGAAAATGGCCTGAGACATACACAGTAACATTTGATAAATGTTTGTTGAATGAATGCAGGAAGGAAGGAAGGATTTGAGAAGACAGGTTTAGTAAAGACAACTTTTGCAACATTCTTTAGCCCTAAATTCACTACCCGAGTGTACAAACAGCACTGTCACAACTTGGCATGCGTGTGCCAGCAAAAACAACTAGGTTGCCCTTGCATCAGGGCAGGGGAGCCTCACCTCCTCCTGACAGGGATATGTCACAGGCTGTCTCAGCACTGTCACTGTGCCCCATTTACATGGGTCTGAAGAGTGTCTGCAAGCTGGAGAGGGCTGGAAAATGTCAGAAGCAAATCAGAAGTGACAAATCTGGCTGCATGAGAAGGCATCTCAGGGAAGCTGGCCGGCTCACAGACCACCTACCCACTAGATGGCAGTCACTTAAAACAGCTGAAATGCTGCATGTCCTGCAAAACTATTAGGTGTGCAGGGACTCTAGCAATGATGGGGGAAATTGGGGGGAGTTTTCTTTTTTCTTTCTTTTTTTTTAATTGGTACTGGGGATCAAACTCACGAGCACATGCTTGCAAGGCAGGCGCTTATGCCACCGAGCTAAATCCCCAGCCCAGGGGAGGAGTTTTATTGTCCTCTTGCAGTGATGGGATATACTCCCACCCTCTGCATTAGGTTTTGTCACAAAGGATGCCTGTCATCATAGCTGCTGTTTATCAGGTGCCCACGCTGAGCCCTTCCTGCATGCCCCATTCCATCTCCTCAGCCTCCCTATGGAGTGGGTACCTGGGTTCTTCCTACACCACTGAGGAGGCTGAAGAGGGGCCAACAGGGGCTGGGGCAGGGAATCGAGGTGGGTTGCTGGCCTCTAGGTGGCAGCTGGTGATGGGGCAGTTGTCAGACCCAAGATCTATGAAATGAAGTCATTGTGCAGGGAATGGAAAGGGAGAGGGCTGGGCAGGGAGGGCCCCAGTGTCCAGCCAGGCCAGGACACATCTGTGCAAGGCCTAACCAGAGCACACAGGAGCTTTAGCAGTCGCCCAGCAGACAGCGGCTCAGCCTAGCAGAAGCGAAGCTGAGGCAGAGTATGGCCCTGGAGACTGACCATCAAGGCTGGATCTACTTGGGCCAGCATCTGCTGTCTTCTTCTGGGATTTGAATGGGTGTCAAACCTGGGAAGGATTAAGGGGTCTCTAATCTGACGGAGACAGAGGTGCTGGTCCTGTTACCTGACTGCCATCGTGAGCCCTGCAGACCCCTGCCAGGACAGCATGAGTGATCAGGAAAGAGAGACAGAAGATGAGAGCGGGGGCATCTCAGATACGGCACCCATGCTACCCCGAAGGCCTACTGACCACCGGACCTCAGCCCTGACATACACACAGCTGCCAGGCCTGGCTGCCCAAAGCCTCAGGACCCTGCTGCTGTTGGGCCAGGCCGTGGCCTGGCTCCTGCTCCACCTGGTGCTGCCTGGGACAGTCTTCCTGCTGGTGCTGCTGCCTGCGGCAGCTGTGGTCTACCTAGGATTCTTGTGCCACTCAAGGGTGAGCTCAGGCCTCCCTGGGCAGGGTCTGTGGGGTGTGGGGGTCCTAAAGAGGTTCAAAGCCCCTGGGATGAAGAGGATCCGCCCCCTTCCACCACTGCCTCCTTGTGCCCAGAGACATGCGCCCCTCCCTTGGAACCCCTTCTTCTCCCGCACAACCCCCTAGCTGAGACCAAAGAAAGGCTTTTGTTTGTTACCCACAGAACAGCGCCCTCCCCTCCCCGAGGCCTCCCATCCCTGTACCAGGGGCCACCAGGGCTGGACAGCAGGATGGGGAAGAGAGAGGAGGGGTTCCAGGAGGGGACAGAGTTATCGCCAAATTGCAGGAGTGTTTATCACACACAGTCTTCCCAGAGCCCTTTTGCCCTGGCTGGCTTCCCCAGCTGTGCAGTGGGTTACGGCATGGTCATGGACAGGGAAGGTGCCCATGGATAGATCCTGCCCGCCCTCTCCGTAGCATGGGGTGGTATCGGGGAGAAGGTGGCGCTAGCTGGTGACAGCAGGTCAGGGGCTCAAGGTGAGTGCCAAGACGTGGAACGACCACAGAACGGAGGGCAAATAGTAGGAGGAAAATGGGGACAGGAGGAAGTGAAAATGATTCTTTGATCCTCTTAGGGGGCCTCCATAGGATCCTTTTTCCATCTCTGTCTAACGTCCACCGTTCTTTGCATGGCTGGGCGAGCCAACTCGGGACCTTGAGCTCTGCCCCAAGGGCTCGCCCTACCCTGTCCATAGCTCTGCCCCTTCCCTCATGCTCGGTCCCTAGCTCCACTCTCCATCAAGGCCCCTCCCAGGCCCGCCCACTGCGTCCTGCGGGCCTGGCTTTAGGCCCCACCCCCGCATAGCATTGGTCCCATCCAGGATCCCCGTCCATCACCATGCCCCGCCCACCACCGCTCTTGCCTGCCGCCCCGCCCTTCCCACCACCCGGTCCTCTCTCCAGCTCACTTCCCGCACGGACACGCCCCCTTCCCTCCAGAGCCCTCCCAGGACCTGGGGCCCTGCCTCTTACTGGCCTGGTCTAGTGCTCCGCCCCCACACCCTACTGGCCCCGCCAGGGGCCCGCCCATCCCTCCTCCTGCCCCACCCTTTCCTCGTGGCCCCGCCCATCGTCCGCATATCCCCGCCCCCTAACCACCCTCCCGCCCGCAGGTCCGCCCGGCTCCCGGCCCCCAGTGCCGCGCGCTCCTCACGGACCGCGGCTCCGCGGCGCTCATCGTGTTCGGCTTCCTCTTGCTGCCACCGCTGCTCGTGGTCGCCTCGGCTGCCCGCGCCCACCTGATGCGGCGCCTCCGCCCACTGCTGTTGCCCGCCGCACGGAACCCCGAACCCCACTCCAACAGGGAGGAGCACCTCTGCGCCTGTGTGTGACGCCCAGGAGGACCCCGAGTTCCCCTATGATCTCCACAAAGCGGTCCCAGGCTCAGGAGCAGGGCCGTGTTGGCCTCGAGGCTCCGTTCGCAGTGCCAGGGTGACCACCAGGTGGCACCGGACTCCTGTGACCCTGGCTGGCCCTCCTGCCTCTCGCTCTCCGGGTTGCCTCCCCCTCGCCTGATTGTCCAGGGTGGCCAGGCCTGCTTGGGGGGGCATTGAGTCACCAAAGGCCACCATAGTTTCAGGGCCTGGACAGGGCCGGGGCCAACCCCAGCCCGGATCAGCGCTCACTGTGGCTGGGCCCCCAATGCCTGGGTGCTGAAGTAAGAGCTTAGTCTGTTTTTCTGAGTAACTTTAAGGTCTCTGTCTTTGGCATTTTACAGTTTAAATAGCATATTTCTAGGTGTGGATATGTTTTTCCCGTTATTAGAATTGAGCTCAGGGCCTCAGATGAGTAGGCAGTTGGGCTACTTCCCTACTTTGTTTTGTTTTGTTTTGTTTTGTTTTGTTGGATACTGGGAATTGAGCCCATAGCCTTCACATTGAGTTTCCACTCTAGCTCTTTTTTTATTATTACTTTTTTGTTGTTGTTGTTGGTATTGGGGATCGAACTCACGACCTCACACTTGCCAGGCAGGTGCTTAAGCCCCTGAGCTAAATCCCCAGCCCTATTATTACTATTAATTTTATTTGTGGACAGTGTCTCACAAGTCTCTAAATTTCCCAGGGTGGGTTCAGATTTGCAGTCAGGCCTCCTGCCTCAGCCTCCCAGAGTGCTGGGGTTACAGGCCAGGGCCATCACTTCCAGCTCCCTGATCATCTTTCAAGTCAGGATCTTGCTAAATTGCCCAGACTGGCCTTGAACTTGTGATGCCCCCCCCATCTTTGGAGTGTGAGCCATTGCACCAATCTTGGGCATGTTCTTAATTATCCTGTGTGGTGTACATGACTGTATTTTCTGTTTCTGCAGATTCATGTCTTTCAGCACTTATGAAGCATTGTCGGTCCTCAATCGGTCTCTTCAGTTTTGCCTCCCTTTCACTCTACATTCTTTCACTGCTTCTGCTTTTTTCCCTTGTCAATTAGTTTTTTTGTGTGCGTTCTCTTTCTGGGCAGCATTTTAGACAATTCCTTCATGTCCTCTTCTAGTTCACTAGAATTTGTTCCTTATATCTAATCTGCCATTTAAATTTTCTATTATATCTAAAAGTTGTGTTTGGTCCTTTTTCAGATTTATTGGATAAATTTGTCGGTGTATTAGGAATTGAACTCAGGAGCTTGTGCTTGCCAGACAAGCACTGTGCCACTGCGCTAAATCCCTGGTCCTTAGCTGATAGATTCTGATGATCTCTGTGCATGCTCACTTTTTGGATACCAACTTTTATTTTTTTGTTTGTTGTTTTGTTTTTTGAGATTGGATCTTGCTACGTAGTTCAGGCTGGTCTTAAACACACTATGTAGGGTGAGATAGTGCAGTGTTTCTTTGAAGGTTTGGTAATTATTTGGGGATGGTGGGGCAGGAATGCTAAGGCCTCCTCTGTGTTAGCTGGCATCAAAATTGTGATCATCCTACTTCAGCCTCCCAAGTAGCTGGGATTACAAGCATGCACCACCACATCTAGAGTTCATTTTTTGTGGTGTTTAATGTAACAGGAGGGCTTTGAGATATTTACTTTCATGTAAGTCTAGCAGTGTGTTCAAAATGTGTGATCAGTGTAACTCACCCAGAAGAACCTAGCTGTGGCTAAAAGGCCTTTTAAATGACACCACACAGCATGTTGCCAGTTCAGCCTGTGACCCACAGGGTCGGGGTTTCGCCTATGACCAGGCGCACGTTCTGTGGCCTCAAGCAGAGATCAGTGTGTAACTGGGTGAGGTCCAGCGGGTGTCTGGGGGTTTTCCAACCTTCATCTGTGTCCAGCTTTGATGCTTTTCCTGAGCAGACGGAGCCGGCCAGTCGCCGAACCACCTAGGAGGGCTTCTCTTGGGCCCAGGTGGCCTTCCTTCCCCTCCTGCCACAGGCTGGGCAGGCTCTGGCTGCCAAGGTGGGTTCAGGATGAGGGCTCCCAGGGGAAGCCCTTGGCAGAGAGTCTGCCTGGCCCCATGGTTGTCAAAACAACAGCTGGGCTTGGTGGGGGTGGGGAGGTGAATGGGAGCTCCAGGCTGCAAGCTGAGCCTGGAGTTCTGCCTTGGCAGCTGGCTGCCAGAGGTAGCTGGTTTGAGAAAGGTGTTTCCCAGCTTCCTAGGTCTGTTAGGGCCCCAAATAGCCTCCAGCTGGCCCTGGGGACCTCCAGTAGACACAAATGGGATAACCTTCCTCACCTCAGTGTGCAGACTTTCTCTCAGTGGAACACTGCAAGAGTGCTGTGTGGTGGCACAAGCCTAGAATCCTAACCATACTTAATAGGCTGAGGCAGGAGGGTTGAGAGTTTAAAGGCACCTGGGCTATATAGCAAGTTTGAGCCTTGCCTGGCCTACACAGTGAAAGCCTGTCTCAAAAATTTAAAAAACCCAAGGACTAAATTTCTAAGTTAGTTAGAAATATCACAGGCAGTCAGCAAGGACTGGGTCCTCAAGAGAGTTAGGGAAAGGGTGGGAACTCATCAAAACCATGCTGGAGGCACATCTGTTGGAGGCCAAGCCTTGAGATAAAGATGGAATGACCAGGCCTGAGATCAGTGGTAACTCCTGGTCTAATGAAGCCTAGACAGACATCAGTCACCTCAGTGGGTGACCAAGACCCTTGGACTCATCCCTTCCTGAAGAGTTCTTTGTTCTTTCCATGTGTACTTGCTACATGACTGGCTTCCCGATCAGATCACTATAACTATAACTATACATGTTAACTATAACTATACATGTAATCATGTAAGCAGCTATACATGTAATCTTATTGGTTGGTCGCAACTGTAACCCATGTTGTACCCATGTGGTTGTGCTCTATTAAACTTCCCGTGAGAAGTGGGCTCTTTGCAGACCCACTTGGGGCCCCTCCTGCCTCTCAGGTGCTCTCACTCCCTCAATAAATATTTCCTACTTAACCTCCATTGTTTCTTAGCACTCATTCTTTGACTTTGGGAAACATGAACTCCATGTATCAGACATCTAGCAGGCTGTAATAGTTCCCTTCTATCATACTTGGAGGTCCTACATCATTTCCTATATCAGGACCACTATGAGGTTACAGCTATAGACTCATGGCAGAGCACACTGAAGCAGAGGGGAGCAAAGCTGGGTCAGCTGGGTGCTGCAGGCTGCAGCTGGCCCACCAGTGTCCCAAACACAACTTGTACCCAACTTGAGCTCTGTACCTCTCCTTCATGAC
The DNA here is from genome assembly GCA_004027295.1 of Dolichotis patagonum. Lineage (NCBI taxonomy): Eukaryota > Metazoa > Chordata > Mammalia > Rodentia > Caviidae > Dolichotis > Dolichotis patagonum. The sequence continues at coordinate 12,072 of PVJX010026393.1, read as the reverse complement.
CTTGGGGGCCAGGCCCAGGCAGCCTGATGACTGCCCCCTGGGAGCCCTTCTCAGCCTGGAGAGCTACAGTAGCCCCCGTTTTCCCAGGCTGTCGGCTGCTACCCTGTGCTGGCCCAGGGTCAGCTGCTCTTCAGGGTTCTGAGGCCCCACTGAGGGAGGGGCTGAGAACACACTCTGAGGGGGAGTTTCTTCCCTGGTGGCTGAGCTCTGGGGTAGAAGGTGCTGGGTGTGTGTGGCAGTCTCGTCAGCTTCTTCCTAGCATGCCCTGGGCAGGGTTATTGTCCCCTACAAGTGAAGAGACTTAGCATGACAAGGTCCCCACCTCGCCCAAGACCGTGTGTTTGTTAACAAAGCTGGTGCGGGTGCACCCTGCACAGCCGAGAGTCAAAAAAGAGGGGCCTGCTTTCCACACTGTCTCTGCAGCCCTGGGGTAAGCGCTCATCAGGTCCTACCAGGCTGGAGGCCAGGCAGGGGTGTGGGCAGGGCCAAACCAGGGGATGGGCTAGGGCTGGCCCTGAGAGCCCCATCCCTGCCCCTGACTGGTCTCCTCCTCCTGGTGTTGACACAGGGCTGTCTTCTCTGCTGCTGTCTTCCCAGCAGGCCTCTGAGCGTTAGGGCCTGCCCGGGGCTCCTGCCTGAGCCTGCCTGGACCCTTTCTGGAGAGAGGCAGGGCCCCCTCAGGAGAGACACTATCGCTAGGCAGTTGGCAGATTCTGTGTCCTATCTCTGATGACTTCTTTTTTCCCCTCCTCAGTACTGGGGATTGAGTCCAGGGCCTTCCTACTGAGCTATATCCCCAGGCTCCTTGTAATTTTTATTTTTATATGGGGTCTCATGAAGTCCCTAATTGATCAAGCTGTGCTCAGACTTGGGATCCTCATGCCTTAGTCTCCTGGAGTACTGGGACTGCAGGCATATGCCAACACGCCCGGCTTTGTGGCTGTTTACCGAGGCATCTCCCTCAAAGCCCGGGGTTGGGGGTTTAATGCCATACACCTCTGTCCTTGTCTCCGCCCTCAGAATCCCACTCCTGCCCTGCACTTGAAGCCCTACAACCAGCCCTGTCCTTTCTCCTGCCCTGAAGTCCCTGCTGCCCTCAGCCTCAAAGGCCCCCACCTGCATATGGAAAGCAGCCACGGCTCTCTGCAGTGCTGTGCTTGGCTCTGCCTGTGCCTTGAGTTCCCAGTGCAGAGGTCAGTGTGACAGATGGATGTGGTGGCCCTAGCTGGGCTACTCGTCCTGCCACCCCAGCTGCAGAGGAACTAGACTGGAGTCAGCTCGGGTTCCTGGAGGTGAGCCAGGTCTCCAGGGCAGTCCTTGGGCCCTGGCAAGGCCTTGGGCCCTGAGAAGGTCTGGCAAGGCTTTGATCCCAGAGTGGGGAGTCAAGCCTACGGGAAGGTAGGAGGCAACAGGAAGTGGTTGCTGGGCCCAGCTGCACTTGGTGTCCCCTCCCGTCCCTGTCCCCCCTCTCCCCAGTCCAGAGTACTGGGGTGATGTCACAGGGCCCACGCTTACCCCATGCCCCTGGCCAGGTCTCTCCCAACCAGCTGCTCCTGCTATAACCTGCTTCCATGTCTGGACACATGCGTGGGTTGTGTGTGGGACAAACAGCAGCCAAAGGTGGAGGGTAGAGGCCCATGCTGTTCTGCCCTCCACTGGGGTCACTGAGGCCCCAGGAGCTGCCCTTTTCCATGGGGCTGAACATGACTACAGTAAGCTGGGGACAAAAGGCCCTTCTTCTCCAGAAGCCAGGGCTGAGTGGGGGAGGGAACATTCCCAAGGACCTCGGTGGGGGTGGGGTGGTGCCTGCCAGAGCCTTGTCCCTGGCTCAGGAAACCCTTCCACCTGCCTGCTGGGAGGCACAGGGACTTCTGGGACTGGGCCAAGGCTGGGCAGGGTGGCTGCAGCCTCCCAGGCTGCATCTACCATCTTCAGTCTGCTGGGCACCAAGACCAGGCACAGGCTGTGCCTGGAGGAGGCTGCTGAGTCTGCCCTGACCTGTCCCTGCTGTGCCCAAGTCTCTTGGCCTCTCCCTGCTGCTATCTTCCTTCAGAAAAGGGGTTTCGGCAGCTCTTTTTATGCCTCTGCCGTGCGTGGCAAAAGCCCAGTCCTAGGTCTGGCCATGACCCTGCTGACCCCCATGCTCCTGGGCCCCTAGGTTGTATGCATCTCTCCTCTGTGCCTGGGGCCAGCACGGCAGGCACATAGTGTGGGACGCAGGAGCAAGACTTAGCCTGGTGGCTGAGTGGGGTCTCCCAGAAAGTTGAGCAGCAAGGGAAGCTGGATTTCGTTGCCCGCCTTGGTACAGGCTGGGCCTCCCATGTCTTCTTCCTTTGATGTTTAGGCTGCAAAGAGGAGGGCGGCTGCTTCCTTGAGCTCCTGAGTCCCAGCCAAAAAGACCTCACTTTTTCCAGAAGGGACAGAAATTTCTCTGTCAGTGCAGCAGGGCTGGCCGAGGTGACTATGAGCCCAAGCACTCTGAATGTGGCCTCCTCAGGGGATGGGTCCGAGTGACCCAGCTATCCAGCCAGGGATCTGGAGGGAACCTGCCTACCTGGGTGTGCCTCCTTTAGCCCAGAGCCGCCACCCCATCCAGGGCCTTGTTGCAGTGGCCAGCCCCTTGGTAACTCAACCCTGCTGGAGACTGGGAGCCAGAAGAGGGCTCTGGTGGTACACCCCAGACCCTGGGGGCCAGGCCCATGACTCCCCCAACAGGGCGCAGGCGGAAGCTCCAAGCGGCTTCCTTTCCTGCTAAGGCCTGAGGTCTGTGGAGTCCAGCCAGCATCCACTGCCAAGATTCCCGGCAAGGGACACAGTTCTCGCTTGTTCCTGCCGGCAGCTTCTCAGGCTTCGCCACGCTGCTTCCTTTTTTAGGCAAAGCAGGACTCTAGCAGTCCTCAAGGCCCCATGGTGTCTCACCTGCCAGAAAGGGAGGAAGGAAAACCATTGAGTCCCTTCCGTCCTCCCCGCCGGAGCATCCTCCTGTGTAGCGTGGGAAGGGAGGGGATATCCTGCAGACACACCCCTAGCCCATGTGCCCCCATCCCCCAACTCCAAGGTTACCCCCCCCCCACGGGCTCTAGTAGGGCAGGGGATGGGGCTCCTGCCCAGGACACGCGGGGGCTGTGTCTTTGCAGCCAGCTTGCTCTGGTCTGGACCTAACCAAGGTCACAGGACCCAGCTCCGGCTGACCAGTGGTCCCCTGGGGCCTCTGAGGCCTGATGGGCCTGGCCCTGGGCCCCTCACTGGATGGTGTAAGAGGCCAGCAACAGGCCAGTCCATCAGGATCAGAGAAGACAGGGCTGGAACCATCCCCTCCTGCTCCTGTGGGTTTCCTCCAGGAGCTCCAGGTGGGGTGCTGACTTTGTAAGTCTTCCCAAATTGTCTAAGAAGCTTCCCTAAGGCTCTGGTCCCCTCCCGGGGTACTGTGTCCTAAACTCCACCCAACGCCCTACCCATTCCCTTTAGCTCAGGCTTGGAAACACCTAACCCTCCCTTTTTGGCCCGGGCCTGGGCTTCGCTGGGGGCGTGTTCCCGGCGTCGCCAGGCTTTATCCTCTGGCGCTCAGCCCCGATTTCGGAGACTCTTAAGTGGGGAGATCCAAGGGGCTGGGATTAAGAGAGGGATGGGGAGGGAGACATCAGGGCTTCACAACCAGCGAAGGAAACCCAGAAGCTGTGCGTGGGCGGCCAGGCGTACGCGCCACCACACACGCGGTCCAGTTAGTGGGCGCGCCTGTTCGGAATCCGGGCAGGTGGGCGTCTTCGAGTGCTGGGCGTGTGCGCGCGCGAGCCTGAGTGGGAGTGGCTCGGAAGTGGGCGTGGATCTAGGATGGGCGTGGCCTCTCGGGGGCGGACCCAGCTGCAGCTTGCAGCCCGCCGCCCGGGAGCGAGCAGGCGGAGAGCTGCGGCCGGCGCCCTGTCCCACGTCGCGATGCTGCCCTGGACTGCGCTAGCCCTGGCCCTTGGGCTATGGTTGACTCTGGCGCACAGCGGTGCGGAGCGCGGTGAGTGCGCGCGGTCCTCCGGCCCCACTGCCCACGCGAGACGGCCACTGTCCTGGGGACCGCGGGGCGGATGGGTGCGCAGATCGCGGGATCCGGGCAGGTGCGCTCAGGTGCACAGCCGAGCCGGCCTGGACGCCGAGACGGCGGTGTCTGTCAGGGAGGCTGCCCTGCCTCAGTTTCTCTGCCTTTGGAAGGGCCCTCAGGAGAGTGGTGGTGGAAGGACTAGAATTGGCCCACGGAATTGGGGAACCCCCAAGGCCAGGTGGTCCTGGCTCGGTAGCGGAGGCTCCGGGAAGGAAAGGGGGCCCTCGGCTGCTGGGGGTGGTGCATTGTGCTTCTGAGGTCCAGAGTGGGGTGACATCATCCATAAGTGGGGTCAGGATTCCAGCCAGTCATCTAGGCTGGGGGAGCTGTACTCAGTGCTCCGCCTCCCCCATTCCTGCACCCCCTGCTGCCACCCTCCCTGAGCCAAGGGATGGAACCCTAGCCTGAAGGCATCGTTCTGAAGTCTAGCCTGAGGGAACAGGGCCCAGGCCGGGCTACTCACCAAAGCCTTGCTGCTTGCACCTTTGCTTGGTATGTGGAGGACTAGTGCCCAATCCACAAACGGGACAGGGTCAGCCTGGGTGCCTCCATCACACAAACCATGTACACAGCTAGAGCAGGGAGAATGTGGGTCTGGTGCTTGGCTCAGAACCCTTGTCCCAGGCCGGGGATTTAGCTCAGTGGCATAAGCGTCTGCCTGGCAAGCGTGAGGTCTCGAGTTCCATCCCCGGTACCCCCCCCAAAAAAGAACCCTTGTCCCCTGGGGTACCACCCCATGACCCTGGGAAGGGCAAGTGCTTGCTTCAGGAAAGCCCAGGCCCTGAGGTTTCTGCCCCTGGGCATGGGTGTATTTGGGACCCCAACCTGGGGCTGAAACTCATCTTTTCCCCAGGCCCCCCAGCATCAGCCCCTCAAGGGGACCTGTTGTTCCTGCTGGACAGCTCGGCCAGCGTGTCACACTACGAGTTCTCCCGGGTCCGAGAGTTTGTGGGGCAGCTGGTGGCTCCACTGCCTGTGGGCCCAGGGGCCCTGCGTGCCAGCCTGGTGCATGTGGGCAGCCTGCCACACTCTGAGTTCCCCTTCGATCAGCACAGCTCAGGACAGGCTGTGCAGGATGCCATCCGAGCCTCGGCCCAGCGAATGGGTGACACCAACACTGGCCTGGCACTGGCATTTGCCAAAGATCAGCTGTTTGCTGAGGCTGCTGGTGCCCGGCCAGGGGTGCCCAAGGTACTGGTGTGGGTGACAGATGGGGGCTCCAGTGACTCTGTGGGCCCCCCCATGCAAGAGCTCAAGGACCAGGGTGTCACAGTCTTCATCGTCAGCACTGGCAGGGGCAACCTGCTGGAGCTGTCAGCTGCTGCCTCGGCCCCTGCAGAGAAGCACCTGCACTTCGTGGATGTGGACGACCTGCACATCATTGCCCAGCAGCTTCGCAGCTCCATCCTCGGTAGGTAGGAGCTGTGGGACCAGCCTGTATTGACACTTCAGGGTAGCTCATGTGCCTGTGCCCGAGGGTGCAGTGGGTCACAGTGTCTGTGTGCTGGCCACAGATGCTCTCAGCTGGATGCCACCTGGGCTGTGCAGAGACAGGGCCAGGCCTGAGTGGCCACCTCCAGATAGAGGTGCTGGGCCAACCGCAATGTCAGATGTGGATTGAGACTCAGGCTACAGGGTGGTGACAGTAGGGAAGGAGATGCCCAGGCTGGGACCCTGCCTCTGTCACCTCATAGCTGGGGAGGAAACAGCCAGAGAGGTCAAGGACTGCTTCTCCCAGGGCTCAGGCCTTCTGTGTCAGGACAGTTGTGGTGAGGTCCCTCATGGGGACTGCTTGGGAGAGACGGGATCAGCATACTGCTACAGGGCTGGGCAGCACCCACTGGCTTTTCGCTGAGCCCCACCCCCAGTCATGCCTCTGAGGGGGCCAGGCTGGAGACAAGAGGGCTGGCAGCTGGTGGGTTAATCATCCACCGTGCGCTGGAAGGGGTTGGTTTGTGGACTGGAAAGGGGTGGAGGGCCCTCCCAAAGATCAGCCTGGGTGACCCCAGTGACACCACCAGGCACAGCTGAGCTTACTATCTACTACCTCCTTGAGAAGGAGGTAGTCAGTGGGTGGGGTTCCTGGGCCTGGGCAAAGTCTGAATGGGGGGATGGGCACCCCTGGTACCCAGCATTAGCAAAGAGGAAGTTTGTGACCTGGATGGATTGGACCCAGCTCAGAAACTGGCCAGCCTGAAGTGGCCATGTGATGTCTGTCATCACAGGCTCAGGGGTCCACTTTGGTCTGCCTGCACTACCACCTGGTGACCTGGCCAGGTAGCACCCAAACCCCTGCTACTTCAGGGATTGACACTGACCCCAGGGCTTCTTCTGTCTCTTGATTGCACCTCCTTTGCCTGACTGTCTAGAGCCTGGAGGATTCCAGACCTTGGTGTTGACCACTCAGATTGGGGGGTCTGCTACCTTTGAGGGACCTTCATCAAGGCCACTGGTCTGGGTGCGAAGTGGCCACTATATCTTCTCCGTTGGTCTGTGTTCTAGGCTAAGGCAGGGAAGATCCTAATGGGGTCTGGGTTGGGGCTGCACCTCACAGCATTGCACCTCCTTCTTCTTGGCCAGTGACCCCACCTGACCTCCTGGGGTACCTCCAATCTCGCTGCCTTCCCTGGGTCAGCCAGTACCACCCCTTGGCTCGGAGGAGGTGACTTTGGTCCTCTGACCCCCACACCCTCCACAGATGCGATGCAGCCGCAGCAGCTCCACGCCTCGGAGGTCACCCCCAGCAGTGTCCGCCTGGTCTGGCCGGCGCTTCTGACGGAGGACTCGGGCTACTACGTGCTGGAGCTGGCGCCCAGCGACGGCTTGGGGTCCGCCCGACGTCAGCAGCTGCCCGGCGACGCCACGGGCTGGACCTGGGCAGGGCTTGAGCCGGACATGGACTACGAGGTGTCGCTGCTGCCTGAGTCCAATGCGCGCCTGTTGCGGCCGCAGCACGTGCGGGTGCGCACGCTGCCAGGTGAGGCGCAGGGCGGGGCGCGGAGCACAGGCCGGGCGGGCGCGGGTCCCCGAACCCCCACTGACCACTCTCTCCTGGCAGGCGAGGCTGGGCCCGAGCTCATCGTCATCTCGCATGCCCGGCCGCGCAGCCTCCGCGTGAGCTGGGCCCCGGCGCTCGGCCAGGCCGCCGTGCTAGGCTACGCCGTGCAGTTCGGGCCGCTGCGGGGCGGCGCGGCGCAGCGCGTGGAGGTGCCAGCCGGCAGAAACAGCACCACGCTGCAGGGCCTGGCGCCCGGCACCGCCTACCTGGTGACCGTGACCGCCGCCTTCCGCTCTGGCCGCGAGAGGGCGCTGTCGGCCAAGGCCTGCACGCCGGCTGGCGAGCGCAGCCGCGCCCCGCGCCCCCCGGGGCCTTCGTCCCCAACCCTCAGCCCGCTGGGACCCCCGGAGCCGCGCGCACGCGTGGGCCTCCTGGCCGCCGCCGGGGAGACACGGACAGGGCGCTGAGGGCCGGCTGAGAACCACAGGCCTGGCCGCCCCCGCCCAGAGAGGAGGCTGCAGCCGCCCCCGCTGTCCAAAGAGGGCCCGCGAGTGGCAGGGGCCACCAGCGTCCCGTGTGGCGAGAAAGTGGACCGGAAGTGGAGAAGCTGGCACCGGTCGGGGCCCAAAGGCTTCCTGAAGGAAAGGAGAGCAGGGGGCTTCGCCACTATCCTGGCTGCCTCGAGGAGGTGCCTGCGCGACCTGGCCCAGCCCCACTTGCAGCCCCTCGGTGCAGAGGGATGGGACTGGAGTCTGGCATTCAGGACCTTGGGGACAGGAGCCCCCCACCCCTGCTGTCGCCAGGCTCCAAGACCAGCACTCACAAGGTCACAGACAGATAGGGGGACGGGGGCCACTGCAGCCACCTCGACCTTGTCCGACCCCAAGGGGTTACATTCACGGGTCACTGCCTGTCATCTGGGGCAGGGCCTGTGCCTCCAGGATCACCTGCTGCTGCCCGAGCCCAGCTTGCCTCTCCCCACTAACGACTGAGACTCCAAAACACAGTAAATCAGATGTAAACCCAGACTGTGTCTCATGGAATGCTTTACTCCTCATTTCGACCTGGCAGCTGAGGACGGGTGGTACCAAGGGTTCAGGGTGAGCCCGTGGGTGAGGAAGAGGCAGGAGGCTCCATGCACAGCATCTGGCTTTCTCTTCAGAAACTGGGCCCTGCTTCTGTGGCCTGTGACTCACTCTTTGGATTAGGGCAGGGGCTGGAACTTGGAGGACAGCCAGCTGGCTTTCCAGGGCCATCACCATCACCATTCTTGTTCCATTGGTGCCTGCTTGGCACCCTCAGCCCCGTGGGCACCACTTCTGGCAACGCCTTGCCTTTCACTGTGGCTACTTTGCTACCCTGGTGAATCTGAGAGGCAGGGTTGAAAGGAGCTGTCTCTGTCTCTGTGCAGCGTTTGTGCCAGCACTGTGTGCATGTGTGTATGTGTGTGTACATGTCTGCACATGGACTGAGGGAGCTTTCCTGAGAGCCTGCCTGCCACTGTGTCCAGAGACCCTGATGAGCATTGCCTGGCAGGCCCTGTATCCAGGGTGGCACTGCTACAAGCCAAGTTTTTTGCATTCATGATGCATGTGTGACGATAATGTGACAGGGCATTGTCCTGCCTGTGTGAGCAGAGGCCCCTGATGGAGGCAGGTTTGGGTTCCTGGGCCAGAAGGCTCAGAGACACTTGTGGCTTCAGCGTGCCCCAGGGCCTGTCACCAGCTCCCAGGCAGTGTTGCAGAGGGGGGATATGCGTGGGCCTCACCTGTACCAGGGGGCAGAACTCCCTCTAGACTGCCAGTGCCAGATTCTATTCACCAGGGGAGAGGGGGTGGTAAAGGAGAGGGGGGTACCCTGTGATGTAGCCCTAGCATGGCTCCCAAAGTGCCAAAGTGTTACCCCTGGAGGGTCCCAGTCAGTGTCTTCTGTGAGTGGCTCAGACTCAGGAGAAGCTGTGTGAAGGGGATAGAGCAGGCCAGGATGCTGCTCCACACCTTCCCTGGCCCAGGCTCCAGCTCTGTCTCATCTGCACTCAGGGCTGCTCTCAGGTGATGGGTGAGAGTGGCCTGCACCCTTCACCTCCTCACTAGGAGTGGTGCCCTTGTGTCACCCTGGTTTTTCTTGAATCTTTGCATCTGGGCCTTATCTCTGGAACACCTCCAGGAAACACATCTGCCCTCTCTATGAGCTGGGTGTCCTCTGTTCCTCTGTGTGCTGAACATTACCTTGGCCTTGACCCCTCAGTCTGCTGTGGCTCCATAGTGCTGTGAGAGCCTGATGCCACCTCCTGAGGTCACCATGAGCTTTCCAGTGTGTACTTGGATAGGAGGAAGGCTTGGCTGTGGTTGCTGTGATTGAAAAGTGACAAGGTTGTGCCCCATGTGGCCAGGGGGGAGGGCTGGGAGGCTCTCGGCCCAGTGAGGCGACCACGAGGACAGCTGTCACAGGTGGCAGCAGCCATTCCCTGTGGTTGCTTCTGCTCTGAGACCCCGGCTTATAGAACAGTTGCAGGGATGTCACCAAGACTGTGATCAGACTGGCCCAGCAGACCCTGGGTAGCAGAAGGGCTGTCAAAATCCATGGCTACATCAGCTGTCCAGCCCTTGAAGCTTTTCAGGACAAAGGTGTTTATGAGATGACCATTTGACCTCTAGGAAGTAGGGTGTCTAGGTTTGGGTTGTGCAGCCAAGGACATTAAGCCTGGCCCCATCACCACTCCAGAGCAGAGATTTTTCCATTGTGACAGTGGTCAGATCCCAAAGAGCAGAGCCCTGGGGGACAGCCAGGAAGAGAAGTTAGTGTGATACAATGGAAACTCTTGAAATGAGCAAATTGGAAGTGCAAAAGCTTTGTGAAAAAGTATTTTCTGCATCTTTTAAGACAAGAATGAGCTAGTGGATGTTATCCCACACTGGAGGTGAGTATGGTGAGGCAGGAATGCCTGGGAGACCCTGATCCAGGGGTCCCAGCCTAGGCAAGAGGCCCTAAGGTGAGGGGGGCTCAGGTACTATGAGCAGAGAACTGTTGCTCCCAACACTGACTGCTCCTATGTCAGAAATGTTAACGAGTCACTATTGAGCCCTCCATGCCAGATTGAAACTGTTGAGGAAGAGGGACCCCTGGCCTCTCCAGGGTGAGGTTTGGGTTTGGGGACAGGCACAGGACAGCAGCAAGTGGTGGAACCCCCATGAAAGCCTGCAGCAGCAGGGACTCAGAGGCCACAGCTCTGGTGCTACAGGTATGGGGGGCACAGGGAAGGGCCAGAGCCATGGCTACTCTATGGCCTGAGCTATTGGTCCCTGGCCACTACCTCATCCATTCCAAGGCCAGCCACACCAACATGAGGGCATTCTGGGGATAATAGGGGGATCAACAGGGAGCTCCTGGTGGGCTGGCACATAGGTGGCTATGACTTTGAGGTACTCAGCCATAGGTACCCTGGAGGAGGGGTTCACAAGCATTGGGTTCTGTCCTAGGTCACTACAGTCCTGAGCTCAGCAGGCATCATGCCTCCCCTGAGCTACCGCCTTTTGGGGAAACTGGTAGAGGCTGCAGGTCACAGGAGCCTTACAAAGAGCTGGGATCCCTCTTTGATACACATGGTGAAGACTAACAGCCCAGGGACACAAGGTTGAGGCCCACAGGAACTGGGCACCTACTAGCAGGCATGGAGGCAGTCTGTAGATGGGTGGTGGTGACTGCAGGCCCAGCAAGTTAGGAGGAAAAGCAAGAAAAAGAAGGGCCCATCCAGCTGTCTGGGCCCAGGTCACCTGTAATCTCTGCAGTCTTTCTTGCAGGTTTTCAATGCTGGAGGATCCCTAGTACGTGTTTAGAGGGTCAGAAAGGAGCCCCAGGAGCAGAGAACCTCACATCTGTCCATTTGATGAATGCGCTCTGGGCAAAAAAGCCTGTTGTAGTTGCTTTTTCCTACCTTACTGTCTTGAGGAGGGGTATGTCTGTCCTCCCAATGGTCAAAGATTTAAAGGATCAAATGTGAGTGGACAAGAAATTCCTTACACTCCATTAGAGTGTGTGTAGCTCCCGGCTCAGAGGGAGGGCCTATGCCTCTATTCTCTTTTTCAATTTCTCTTTAAAGCAATCACTAAAATCTTTTTTTAAAATTTTTTTATTTTAAAAGGGAGTAAAATTAAACACAACAAAACATAACAGAATGGGACATAAGAAAGCATAAATGTTGGCCCTGAAGCAAGGCCAGCAGATTGCTGTAGCTGCTGGTTTCAAACAGGAGCCTAAAGAGAATTCTTTCTGTGGTCTGTTGGCCATTTCAGAACTTTGGAAATGGAATGGTTAATTCATCAGAAAGAAATAGCAGGTGAGTATGGCGGACTTTGGGGGCCCTGCAGGGGAGGGACCCTGGTGCATCGGGACCTGCACCGTGCGGGTTGACTCGGGGTACTGGGAGAACACGGAGCTCCTCCCCTCTCTTGGGGGAAGCTGAAAGTGGCAGACTTTTGGCAGCCTGAAGGAGAGAGACCTTGGCGCGTCGGGACCCACACCATGCAGTTGACTAGGGGTGCTGGGAGAACAAGGAGCACCAACCCTCTCTGGGGGGCGGCTGAGAGTGTGGCAGACTTTTGACGGCCTGAAGGAGAGAGACCCTGGCTCGTCAGGACCTGCACTGTGTGGTTGACTCGGGTTGCCGGGAGAACAAGGAGCTCCTTTCCTCTCTGGGGGCAGCTGTGAGTATGGCAGACTTTCCGCAGCCTGAAGGAGAGAAACCCTGGTGCACTGGGACCTGCATCATGCAGTTGACTTGGGGTGCTGGGAGAACAAGGAGCTCCTTCCCTCTCTGGGGGGCAGCTGAGAGTGTGGCAGACTTTCAGTGGCCTGAAGGAGAGAGACCCTGGCACTTGGGACCTGTACTCTGTGGTTGACTCAGGGTGCTGGGAGAACAAGGAGCTCCTCCCCTCTCTGGGGGGTGGATGTGAGGTGCAAGCTGAGAATCGAACATCTCATGTGG
>PVJX010026392.1:0-25900 GCA_004027295.1 Dolichotis patagonum | reverse complement strand
GGCTATGAAAATGGGTGGTGGAAGAGGAGGGAGGTCGAATCACGGAAGAACAGCAAGGTGACCACTGGGCTTCGCAAGGAGCTGCGTGGAGAGAACTGGAGCGGAGTGCGGGGGGAGGAAGCAGAAGAGGGGCCAGCTGTGTCTTCCTGAAGGCGTCTCCTGGGGAGGGGTAACGCAGTGTGGGGGGCGAGGAGAGGAGCGGTTAGTGAGGTAACCGTAAGTTTGGATATGACCCTGTACACATGCAGGTGACACTGATGACACGGGAGGCCATCATTGCACAAGAGAAGTCTTTGAGCCGGGAGAGTGTGGGACTTGGAGCACAAGGTCAGAGGCTTAGACTTTGGCAGGAGCGGGGACACTCATCTAGAAGAGCAAAAGGGAGAGCGGAGGAGATGATGTACCTAGCGGCAGGGGAGTGGCCGATCTGCCAGTGAGAAGATGGATCCGTTCACTTCTGTTTTTAGGACATCTGATGGCAGCGGTAAGTAAACATGGGGCGTAGCCCCCCAGGAACCGAGAATCCACTTAGCAGAGCTACGCAAGAAGGGAGCCTTCAAGGCTGATGTTGGCTGTCACCAGTCTGAAGTGTGACCGGCATTTGGTGTTTTTGTGTTTTTCTGCCCTTGGACTGCAGGTGTTGTCTAGTAGCAGCTAGTTTGGTCACCGCTGGACTTCCGTACAGGAGGACAGTGAAGGGGAGGAGGAGTTAGAGGAATTACCAGAGGGGGATGATAAAAATAGATTGAGGAATCTAGCAGGATAAAGAGATGACTGATGACTTGGGGTGACGGGTAGAGAAAAAGCCAATGGGGACATTGCTTTGGAGCAGAACCCTGAATTGGGAGAAACGAGGAACAGGTATGTGCGGACAGAAATCCAGACCCTGAAGGACTGGGGGTGGCTTCCAACATGACACGGGGAAATCTTAGGAGTGAGGCTCTCTGCAGGGTTGAGAGTGTTTTGACGATTTTGCCACAGTATAACAAAGTGTCACTGCTTCTCAAGTTACAGACCTTTGACTCCTGGTGGCATTGGAAGACCCTGGAAGCCGGCCAGTCAGGACCCACTTAGGAGAGCACATTGGCTTCCTCTAAAGCCTGGGAGGGGATTTGCTGGAGTGGCTTTAAACTCCCATAATCCTAGCAGACGTGGCTTGAAGGTGCGGGTGATGCTGTGTTGGGTGGGTGAGTGTCGATGAGGGGTGGGGCAGTGAGGCTTCTTTAACTGTTAAAGGTCACAGAGTGGGACATGGACTCAGCCTGCAAGTCCAACACTGTGACGTTCTCGAGGCTTGCCACCATGATTAAAAAGATCAAGTATAACCAACGTGGACATAAGCTTTTGCTGCATCCAAGAAAGCCCTTAATTTCATGGATTCCAGTAGACTTTCCCTGGGCGCCACACTGTATTGAGGAAAACCTCCCCCTTGTGGACTTCCGAGGTGGTGCTCCTAAGGGAACGTGAGCCCCGAGGTTCACCCACATGGCGTGACTGCAGAAGGTCTGGATGCTGAGAAAGGGTTTGTGCTGAGGTCAGACAGCATGGTCAGTAGCGGTCAGCTAGCGTGGTCGGTAGGGCTTGACATGCCGTCGGTTCACAGTCAGTGCACAGTAAAGTGGGGCCAGATGTGGTCTTTTCAGTTTTCCTTCCCCCCTCAGAGACCCTGTTACGTTTTGTCCTTCTTCCCTGTGCGCCTTCCTTGGGCTTCCAGCCATGGTTCTCTTATCTCCCTTGCAGAGAATGAGTTTTCCTGGAGAGCTTATAAGCTTGAGAACTTTTTCACTGATAGGAGAGAGGGGTAAAACTTTAAGGAAGTGACTCAGACTCCGAAGATAAAGCACAGTGGCATCACCGAGGACTTGGTAATCAAGCCACATCTTGCTGAACTGAGCTGCAGGGTATAAATGTCTTTTTTATAAGGACATTTAACAAATTATGGAACCTTGAAGATCTGAAGGTTTGCTCATTGAATCTCTTTCATCTGAAGAGATGAATTTTAATGATAGCGTCTTCCTTTCCCTGGAAGTCTTTTTTCCTTTAGATGCTGGGGATTGGGCCAGGGCTTGGTGCCTGTTAGTCAGGAGCTCTGCCACTGGCTACATCCCCAGCCCTGGAAATCTTTTTCATAGTCTCTCTATATCCAAGTAGATGTGCAAAGCCATTGAAGGATCTGTTGCCATATTGGCATTATTTTTTTTTTATTCTTTTAATTTTGGTTGTAAGAGCCCAGTGCTGGTACATTTCCCACAGCTAGGGAAGGGCACCGCACGTGGGGACCAGCTCTGATTATCATGTTCTTAACCCGCATCTATAAACGTTTCCTTGCACAGTAACCTTCTGCCCAAGTATGAACTCCAGCGTTTGGGTGGCCGCCGGCTGTTTAGAGCTCAAAACGGGTCACCAGTGGGGAGAGCTGCAGACAGATACAAAGCCCCACGGCAAGAAGATCCACTTGTTCATTCACCGTTACGTTATTTGGTTTGAAAATATTTCCGTTTCCTTTCCAGTACATATTTTAAATGTGTACTCAGCCTACTGACTGAGACGGTTGGCCATGGGTGTTTTACTTGCTGTCTCCTTGTTTGTTTTTATCTTTACTTATTTGGTTTAGGGCTGCCGTCAGAGGCAGGCTGTGGCAGTCTGTTAGGTGCTGTGTTCAGTGTCTCGCACAGCACCAAACTCTGCCTTGGCCACTCGGAGAAGAGCTGAAAATCAGCAGAGCACCGCGCAGCGCATCTGCCAGGGGGCTGCGCCGGTGAAGAAAAGTAGCAGCATCACCATAAAAGAGAGCACAGCCCAGTTTTTACGACTGAGGTGCTCTCCCGCCAGGCCTGGTTACTGCAGGCCCCTCCACCTACGAACCTCGAGCCAGCCCTTGAGTCAGTGTTTTAATTTTTCTGGGGAATTTTATTTGACATTGGCAGAAGAAAGAACTTGGTGAAGAAAGTACAACTTTTTCTCTAGGTTTACAGATGGAAGCCCTTTAAACGTTTATATTTCCTTTAAAAACATCCGTGAAGGTGTATTCACATCTGTGTGCACAAAACATTGGTGAACAGCAGGCTGTAAGTTGGCCTGGGCTTTTCAGTCTTTAGTAAGAGAAGCACCTGGTCCATATGTGTGAAGAGAGTTTTTAAAGAATTTTTAAAAAATTTTCCATGAGTGTTTTATTTCTGTAAAAATCCTAATAATACAAATTATTTTCCTTTCTCTATCAAAGGAAGGATGTATAGTGATGGATTATATATAATACACACGCATGCACATGTACCCACAAATACACTTTTAAATAAAATACACACTGTGCTATGCATATTCTTTAAGTTGCTTTTATTTTCATTTTATTTATCTTGCGCCTCTCTCTGTCTCAGTATCAAGGACCCAGCGAAGAAGAAGCTCAATTGTCGATGTTAAGGCTATGGCAAGAAAAATGAAAAACAGAGACAGGTTTGGTGATACATGAAGAGCTGTGAAGCCAGTGTTTCCCGATGGGTCCCCTTCCTTGACCCTCCAAATCAGCCGCTATTGATTAGGTGTGTCCTGTGATCAGTGGGGCTAGTGAAACATTCCGATTCTGTGGAACAGTCAGACTCAAAATGGTGTAGATGAGCATTGCTAAGAAGCGTCTTGTCCTGGAGTATAATCCTGGGCTGCCTCAAGAGGGCGAGATGATTGTGCTAAGAAGAGTCAATGGGACATCTCGATGGGTGGTATTGATAATCAAAACCTTCATTTTATCATCCCTTAGGGAAGTATGCAAAATTAGCCATTGTGAATTTGGGGTCCCAGATAAAAGATAAAACATCTTAGTGTTCACTGTTTTTAACTTCTTCAAAGTGCCCCCTATTGTGACTTTCCCGTAAACTGTTGCCCTATCAGTGGGCATTTCGTTTGCTTCCATCATTTTCTGTTTGAGGGCAGTGGTCCCGGCCTCCACGCGTAGTTTTGCTTTCTGCAGTTTTTTACTGAGGATCACCTCGTGTCTGGAACTGTCCAGTGAAAGATTTAAAAGTAACTAATTCGTGAGTTAAGTTGCTCACTTTCTGAGCTACGTGATAAAGTCTGGCACCACCTGCCCTGTTCTGCCTGGCACACGTGCCATGCCTTCCTCTGTAGCACATGTGCGCTGTTCACGCTCCCCGAGGTTGGTCCCTTCTCCCTGGCCTGGCTCTTCTCCTGGCTGTCACAGTGTCACCGGGCTCATGTTCCAACCAGATACGCTGAGGAAAAGGTGCTTCCATAGTGGAAAGGGGCAAGTACAAGGAGGTCTTCTTTTGGTGGAGAGAGACTTCACGTTGTTCTGTTTTATTATTCCTTATTATAGTGACACTCTCACTGTGCCTGATTCATAAATTAAACCACCATTTGTATGCAGAGGTTGGAAAATCCATAGTCTATATGGGATTCTGATGTCCCGCTGATAAGAGGGCACTTATGCAGGGCTGCAGTGAACATTCCTGTGTGTGCGAGCACTTGTGTCAGGGTTTCTTAAAAAAAAACTGTCTAGATAGGGAACTGCTAAGGTGAACAGTGTGCACATTTAATTTGAGGGATACTGATAAATATTGCTCCAGAAACATAGCAGTTTAATAAAGCCCATTGTTAAGCATGAAATGAAATAAATTAGACATTTCTCAAATGATAAAGAGGCTTCAGGCCTGCCGGATGATGTAGGCAGGGACCACAAATGAAGTGTAACTCTGGGTTTGTGGTAATTTCAAATCTGATGCAAGTTGAACATAAGAAATGGAAATTGCCCTAAACTTTGTGTTTTGTGCTGAGGAAGAGTGCAGGTTGCTGGTTCAGAAAGAGGACAGAGTCCCTCCCGGGTCTTGGGTCTCGGAACCACCGACATAGAGGGGGCAAGGATGTTTCCTTCTGAAGATGCTGTTTGGGACAAGATGGTACTTAGTAAGGTTGTCATGAATTTACATAAACCAATTGTGGCTGGGATTCAGTCCAGGAAGGTCTTTGTGTGAGGACAATACGGATCTTTAGGCTATGGAACAGGCGTAGAATAACAAAACTTCCTGTGCACATTTGGGTTATAAAAATAACCTCTTTGAAAGCAGTTTCGAGCTTGAAGTGTCCGGGGCTTCTGAGCTATTTCTAGGCTATCCTGTTTCAGTGGAGGGCTTGATCTGAATACAATGCACAAGCTTATCTCCTCACTCAGCGGCAGAAGGCTCTGTCTTCAGCAGAGGTTGCAGGCGTGGCCGTGCCCAGCGCTCCTTCCCCCAAGGTCCTTCCTCTGTCTGCCCCGTTTCCTCATTGCTGTGTGCAGCAGGAGTGACAAAACTGCTCTGCAGGGTTGGCAGTTACAGTTAGGCTGTCTGGAAAGGCCTCGGAATTCCATAGCAAAGGCTCCAGAGGATCCAAGCACTGTCCGCTGTGGGATGAGAAAAACAGCCAGGCATGGTGGTGCATATCGGTGTTTCCAGCACTCGGAAGGCTGAGGCAGGAGGGTGGTTGTGAGTTTGAGACCAGTCTGGGCTACAAAGTGAGCTCAAGGCCAGCCTGAACTGTATAACAAGACCCTGTCTCAAAAAGACAAAAAAATCTGAGTTTGTTTCTTAGCCCTATGAAGAAAGTTGGCTGAGGGAATGGAGCCAGGTAATTTCTGGGGCGACAAATTCTCTAGACTCCCAGACCCCAGCGTATCTTACTATGTTAGGGGTGGATACTCAGTTATTGATTACGCTTGTAGTTCAATTATGTGTCAAATAATTGTTGACTGCCTGTGTGTTACAACCCTGTCCTGGAGGTCACTGAGGTCCAGAGGGCCCTTTCTTGTGAGCTTGGCAGCGTCTGTGGCCCTGTTCTCTTGCCCAGAAATTACCAAGCAGCATGGCAGGGACAGGTTATTGAACCGCTCATCGAAGGTGTGTAAGTATTTAATTATAATTCAAAGTTTCTGCTTGAAAACTAGGAAGACCTGCAAGTCCAGGCGTCAGGCAGGGCTACTCAGGAGATGGTAGCCAGGAAGAACAGCCCTGAGGCTCAGAGGGCTTCAGTGCGAATCCCACTCACGTCGCCCACCGCTGCCCGAGCCTGGGCAAGTTGTGTGTGTGTGTGTGTGTGTGTGTGTGTGTGTGTGTGTTTAGAGATAGTAAAATCAACAAAACAAAAAAGAACAAAGCCAGAGCAGCAAAATTGATGCAGAACTTAAAAACAAGATACTAGGAAAACAACAATGGCTAACATAGAATATCTTATCTTCATAATAGTTGTCCATTCTATCAAGTATGGCAAAATCAAACCCAAAACAAAACAGAATAAAACCAATCAAAACAGAATACTGAATAAAGCAAAATAATTAATCAGAACAAAGCAAAACAGTGAGAGCAATATTGGATTTCAAAGACAACATAGAAGAAAACCCTCCGTATTTGCTATACTGCATACAGTCGTCCTCCCAAGAGATGCTCAGACCACTGGCCCCAGGCCTGCAGAATCAACCAACAGTGCAAGCATTCAGTTGCTTTATGTATCTTTGTTGCTGTCAACTCAGCCTGTCCTCTGGACCCATCAGTTGCTCAGAGGCTCACGGGAGACGCTTACTTTTCTCTTCTGGAAGCCACGTGGCTTGCACACCTTACCAGAAGGGCTGGCTGGTTGGCTTCTTGTTGGGTCCTCCCAGTCTGGGCATGGCTGATTCTCAGGAGGTACTGACTGTTCTCTCCCAGCCTTTCTGGTAAGCTGCGCAGGTTTCAGGAACAGAATAGTCAGTGCCTCCAAAGAATCGGCCATGTGGGACTGGGAGGACCCAACAAGAAGCCAACCAGCCAGCCTTTTGTGTATGGTTTTGTCACCTATTTCATGGGAACCATAGTTCTTTGAGAGTAGAGGAAGAAAGGCATGGTGTTTGCAAATCCCTAGCGCCAGGCGTGACTTGGAGGAAGGTCTTGATTGACAGTTGCTGTTCTCCTAGGTGACCCTTCCCATCCGATTAACCAATGACTTGAAGGCGTTCTCTGAGTTTCCCCCAGAGGATCTCCATGGTGGAGGATGGCAAGTGGGAACAGTGGCCTCTGGAAGGCTGGGTCACATTAGTCTCAGCAAGGTGCACCTGCTCAGTGTTTTGTCGAACTTAATCTCTCTGTAATATCCCTGTGTTTCCTTGTGGAAATGCTGTTTTAAATTACTTATTGTGACCTGTTGTTTCACTGGCTTCATGTCTTTGAAAACATTTAGTCTCCCAAAATACGGTTCATGTCTGCAGTGGTGTGGTCGTGGCTGAAGGCAGCCGTGTGTGTTGGCGGAGGTGTTTTCCACCTGCGAGCTGTAACTTGAGAGAAACCCCTGGACTACTGAGGCTGGCACGCACTTGGCACCCTGAGGTTAACAATTGATTTGGGGGCTAAAATTTCATCATGAATTAAAATGAAATCATATAACACTGGTTTAAAAAGTTTTTTTTATTAAATTTTAATTATTAGTACGAGTTTGCAGTACATATTTTTTACGCAGTAAACAGTTGTGGGGAGTGGGGACATGTATGTATCTTCTTTTTTTTCTTAATTCTCTTGCCCTCAGCTCCCTTCCTCCCCCTCCATCTCTTGATCCCCTTATATTTGAGAAAGATCTATCTCCCAACTTCTTATTATGTAGCATTTACTTTGCTCTTTATTTGTGTTTTGGGATTCTCATGTGAGAGAAACCATGCAGTATTCAAGCTTGTGGGTCTGATTTATTTCACTGAATGTTATGATCTCCATTTCTCCTATCGGCAAAGGATGCATCCATTTTCATACAAATGACTAAGGTTGATCCTTTGTTATGACAGAGTAGTATTCCATTTTGCATAAATACCAGTCTTTTTAATCCGCTAGCTCTAGATGGACATGTGAATTGCTTCCAAGACTTAGCTATGATGAATTGTGATGCTATAAACATGGGTGTTCATGGATCACTGTAATATGATGCCTTTAACTCTCTCAGCGAGCTACCTGGAAGAGGAGTAGCTGGGTCAAAAAGAATTTCTAGTTTTAGTTTTTTCTCCATACTGATTTCCATAGTGTGTGTATTAGTTTACATTTCCACCAGGAGTGTAGAATGCTTTCTTTTCCCTGCAGCCTCACCATTGTTTGCTATTATTTGATTTCTTGATGAAGGCAGTTCTTACTGGAGAAAGATGGATTCTCAGTGTTGCTTTCCCTTGCATTTCTCTAATGGTGATGTTGAACATTTCTTCATGTATTTATTGGCCATTTGTACTTCTTATGAGAAGTGTCTGTTTATTTTACTTGCCCATTTCTGATTGGTGTTTTATTTTGGGGGCTTAATTTTTCTGAGTTCTTTATATATTCTAGACATTAGGCCTTTGAGAACTATCTGGCAACATTTTTTCCCTGACTTGTAGGTTTTCTCTTCACTCAGTAACACTGGATTTTAAATGTGTTGGTTTAGAAAACATACTTCCATTTCTATTTTTTAAAAATTTGTTTATCTTCAGAGTAACTTAACTCCTGCCTAACATCATGAGCCTTGTACTCTCTGGGAGAGGCAAGATTTGGGGTTACAAAGACCCAAAGATTCATAGTTGCATACAATGGCAGATGATTAGGTGGGAAATTGTTAAGGAAAGCAAATGACATGTTTAAGAGATTAAGATGCCATTTGGGGCTGAAAGCAGTGTTTCATAGAAATTCCAGAGAAGCTTATAGCGGACTTAGTGAGAATTTGAGTGAGTTTTAATGGTTGGAAACTAAGACATAACAGGATGTTTCTTCTCTCTTCTCCCTACCTGCTTCTAAGTCTTACTGCTGTGTCCTCTGTCAGATCCTGACATACCCAGTTTATTCAAACCTATGGCGACCTCTCCTGCTTTTGTAAAGACCTAGAGTGATAGTGTAACTTTGTCCCTGGCTGAAGTTGTCAGATGTGTTAGTTTTAACTGTCATCGGTCTTTAACCTTCCTAGCAGCTGTACCATTTCACATTCCCACCAGCCATGCACAGAGAGTCCAATTCCAACACATCCTGGCCAACACTTACTTACCTATTTAAAACCTGACAGCCATCCTGGTAGATGTGCAGTAGTGTCTCACTGTGATTTTTATTTGCATATTCAAACAATTGGTGATGGGGAGCATCTTTTCGTGTATTTATTTGTTGCCTGTGTATCTCCTTTGGAGAACTGTTCCTTCACATCCTTTGTCCATCTTTCCTCCAGGTTGTTTGGAGTTTCATTGTGGTGGGGTCATAGGTGTTTCTTATATATTATCCTTATATCAATCCCTTATCGGATACAGGCTCTGCCTATATTCCCTGTGATGGTGCACATGCTTGTGTCCCCTCAAAATTCATGTGTAGGAATCCTTACCCCAAGGTGATGAAATTAATAGATGGGAAATTAGGAAGGCGATCTGGTCGTGAGGCACTCTGTCCAGAGAACAGTTCAAACAACCACGCTTCTGAGGGCTGGCTGGCCCCTTGCCCTGGGTGAAGACCATGGGAGGGCACTGGCTATGAGGAAGCAGGCCCAGCTGGCCGCTGACTCTGTTGGCATCTTGGTCTTGGAGTTCCCAGCCTCCAGAACTGTGAGAAATGTGTGCTTACCGTTGATGAGGCATCTGGTTTACATTTGGCTCCAGCAACCCCATCAGAGTGAGACAGGGTCCCACCTCCTTACTTTGCATGTGGAGATCCAGTTTTGGAACACTGCGGGCTCAAAGACAGTCCATTTTCCCTCAAATGGCAAACGTTTTCAAATAATATTTTCCAACTTACTCTTTTTCTCAGAGAGGCACTGTGATATATTGAGTTTTAGAATCATACAAACCTGAGTTTAGATGTAACTCTGCCACTAACTGTCATCTGGCTGGCGTCAGTTAACTACCTTTCTGAACCAGACGTGGATGGGTCCATCTTTCTGGATCTTGTATCTACCAGTTGGTGGCACGAACTCTTATGGGCTCGAGGTGATGGTGTTTATTGAGTTGCCAAAGCACACTGCCAGGCCCAGGTTCACAGAAAGAGACAAGGAAGCTTCAGTGGATATAGTTTCCCTTTATCTAATTGATGGATCTTATATCTTAGGTAACAGGAGGATTAGCAGATTCTGCTTGGGGTTCCCTCTTGTTTTCTGCTGTCATTTTCTAGGTGGGTGAAGCTTTTGTATGTATAGAGATGTTTTCACATCTTCTTTTTCCCTATTTACCAACCTGTTTCAGCGTTGACATTTGCTCCTTTTGTCCTGCCATTGCTTCTGCGGTGTTTGCCAGCAGTATTTCTGAGACAGAATGGTGGCACTTGGCATTTTTATATTTTGTATCTTGTGAAAAGGGATGACTCATGCGTTTTTTACGTTTTCCTACTTCTGAGATTTATAAACTATTATGTTCATGTTGTAGAAGGCAGAGTACACACACTAACAAATCTCTCCTAAGTTCTTGACTTAGACATTTATGATTAAAAATTAAATTTATTTTCCTTAAAATTCTGTGTATTGCATTTTAATTAATGAGCATAAAATGAAAATGAAAGAGCTAGAAGGAGCCTTAGAGATCAGATGGCCTCAGCTCAGAAAATTAGTTTCATCTTACGTGCCCGTCTGAGTCGAATGACAAGATCTCCCAGGGTGCTGTGTTTTGACTGTGGCTCCATTCTGCAAGACCTGTGTAATCACATCAGCGCTGTTTGAATGGGTAAGAGATGGAGAATAGTACTACTCAATTTATTATCAGTCTTCACTTAATTATTTTACAGATGAAGAAGTTGAATCCTAAAAATAAAATAGGTTGTGCAGACTCACATAGCTTCTATACAGTGCTTTGGAATAGTGTCCTCCCAGACTCCCCGTCTACTGAAACCTGAAAATAGGACCTTACTTGGAAGTCAGATCTTTGCAGGCATAGTTAGTCATGATAAGGTCATGTGAGGTTAGATTGACTCTTAAACCCATTGACTGTCTCCCTTGAAGAAGAGGAGAATATAAGCAGGAAGTCACAGGAACAGAGGCCCTGTGAAGACAGCAGAGGTTGCAGGGGCACGAAGGTGGCTACAAGCCAAGGAATGTCCAAGACGGCCAATAGCCTGGGCGTGCTAGGAGGAGCAGGGAAGCATTCCAACCTGGAGCCTTTGGGAGAGGCACCTGGATTTCAGGCTCCGAGCCTCCAGGTTTGTGAGGTGGGGGCCTCTGTGTTGTCAGTATCTGGCTATGGCTAAGGAAGTAGCACAACATTTAAGACGAGAATCCATATGCTTTACTCTTGTCCTGAGCACTAAACTCTAAAAGTGGAAAATCTACGTGATTCTAGTTGATAAGCTTTTGGGTTGCGAATGTGAGATCCTACAATCTAAAATATCTATTCATGAGTTACATAGTCTAAGGAGAGCAATACTGATTCACTACCAAGACGGCAGCAGAAGTTCTGATTGAGGTGTGGCAGTCAGAGTCCCTGCAGGACGCAGATGGCCATCTCCAGTGTGGGCCTTGTAGAAGTTTGTTTACAGGGAGATCACAAGCTGACCCACCAGTATAAGAGGGAGTGGCTGTGAGAACCTGGAGAGAGAACAGGCTGGAGGGGGCCCTCTGGCAGGAGCTGAAGGGAAGAGAAGCTGTTTATTTAGGACCAGGAGCTTAGCTCTCCCAGCCTCCCTCCCTCCCTCCCTCTGGTCTTTCTGGGGCGCCCGCTGACTAACCCAGGTATAAAGTGGAGCCAAGGGTCCTCAGGGACACAGTCTGTGCGAGTCAGTCCCTGGGCAGAGAGCAGAGTGGAGGGGTGGAGGTGAGGCAGAGGGAAGTGGACCAACACCAGTGCTGATGGCTTATAGGCAGCTGATTCATAAAGATGTTAACTATGGCAATGTAGAATTTTCTGGACCGCACACAAAGTTCAAATCAGAAAATCCCCTTTTATCTCAGGACCTAGTGCATTCCCACCACAAATAAAAACGTTCCTGTTGTGTGAAGGCTTTATCTATTGATCCCCAAGTAGTGTCTGGGTCCTGATGGTGAGGGGTTTGTAGGGATGTCCTGCTTCCAGGTCTGTGAGGAGATGGATGGCCCCAGCAGGAGGTAAGTGTGAAAGTGTTGCCTTAGTAAAAGGAAGAAGGTTGCAGATGCCATTATTTCTCCCAGGAATTAAAGATCGCACTCTTGGTTATTTCCCAGCCACGGTGTAAATTAGCATGGTGTAATATCTGCATCGCAGAGAAAAGCCAGGCACAGGGAGGATTGCTGCCCGCCTGCCCGCCCACCCAGAATGGTGTGACCTATTTTGCATGTAGCACAGGGACTTCGGCTGCTGGGTTCCGGAGGGGACTGAGTGGCTGCCATGAAGTCATGACATTTGGGGCGTTGCAAGAGTGCTGCCAAGAATGTAAAAGTAATTTGCGCTGAGAATTAAATGATGAGGCTGGCATGCTGATCATTCCAGGAATCCTTAAAGAACTTGGAAGGATCTCAGGTCTTTAAATCAGAAAAGAGTCAGGCATGGTGGCACCTGCCTAGCATCCCAGCCCTTGGAGAGTGGAGGCCAGGGAGTGCCACAAGTTGAAGGCCAGCAAGGACTCCATGGTGAGACCATTCTCACGAGTAAAATAAATAAATTAGAAAGGAGCTTGTGAAGACTGTGGACTCCAAAGACCAGTGGCCTGGATTTGAATTTTGAATTGGCCTCTTTTTTCTTCTGATTTCAGACAAGATTTTTAGCTTTTTTGAGCCCTGGGTATTTCATGAATAAAATAGATCTTGTAATGAGATTTATCTCAAAGTTGTAGGGGAAAATTCTAAGAGATAATGAAAATAATATCTGTATATAACACCAGGGCTTCATGCACTAATACTTCATGCATCAAGGGAACATTGAATAAATGAACAGTTATTATTCCCAGCTGACAAAAACAGACTGAAAGTTTAAAAATATCTCAGGGGATCATGAAAAACCAGAAGACACCTTGGGTAGGTGCAAGAGCGTAGCTTGGACATGTCCAGCCTGCTTTCTGCATGGGAAGAGGGTATGATGGTCCCAGGCTCTGTCTCTGTGGTCCAAAGGCTCAGAGGTGCAAGAGTCAGTAGGAGCCAGAAGCCTTTGCACATCTGAATTCATTCCCCTGCTTCTGGTTTCTTGCTCTCCAGAAAGCTTGAGATGATAAATTTCTCTGTAGCTTCCTGGAAGGCCATAGGATGCCGCCGGAATGGGGCTCCTTTCAAAGTCTCCTCTGTTAGTCAACTTAGTTTACTTTCCCTGTTCTGACAAAGGCCAGGAACCTGATCAGGTCAAGCTGGATCCTTGGGAAGCTGGAGGAAGATTCAGATTTGGGGGCATCATCGAGTCACGGCCTCTCCTGCTGTGTCCTCCGGGCTATTCTGGGGTGTTCTGTTAGAAAATGCTCCCTGGGCAAATCTGCAAGGACTGCGTGGAGGTCAGGAGGCACGTGGAGCGCATGTATTTGCTAATTATGTTGTGACCCAAAAGAGAGGTAAGAGTGTCACCCATTTGCATGTCCTGTTCTTATTTGATGAGGAGCCACTTTTCCCTGGTGTTTCCTCGAGGCACCAGGGCTTCTCAAAATGCACCTCAGAGAGCTCGGCAGGAAGGCAGCTCTGTGTGCAGGGCTCCTTGGTGGTGAGTCCATTCCCCCACCACAGCCAGTGGTGCGCCTCGGTGCCTGATTTCACAGTGCAGATTCCTCCACACAATGCCTTATAGAGAGAGAAACTAGATACGGGTGAAAAGCTTGTGCTGCATGGCCCATAAAGTGAGGAATCCACCACAGATGGCTCTTTAACCACAATTTATTACTTGTCAGTCAGCGTATTCATGCCTCAAGCTCTAGGACGGAAGGTTCTTGTGGCCTGTCAAGGTCATCCCGTCCAGAGGGCGCCCCTCAGCCTGGCAGTGGCCCTGCCCCGCTTGCTGGTCTTCTCTGGCAATAGAAATGAACTTGCAGGGCTCAGAAGGCAGCGCAGTGGGCCAGTGGTTCTGGTGTCTGAGAAGAAGGCAGATCTAGTGGCCACAACAGCCTCACTGCTGAATAACTGCAAAACTGGTGAAAAATGGCCACAATTTTGGTACCTAGAAAAATGCCCCCCTCTTTTTACTAGGTTTCCATTCTTATGTATTGAAAAATCATATATATGATTATCATCTATACCTGCATTAAGAAAAACATAATAGCTGTATGTTAAAGGTCTGTGTCCCCTGAACCCTGACTTTGCTATTAACTGGCCCTGTGCCTGTGGACATAATACACAGCCATCCCATAAGGTGTGTAATAACGTGGGAAGAATAATAGCATTTAACTTACAGGGTTTCATTAAGATTAAATGGATTTACACATATAAAAAACAAATGCACATGTCCCAACTCTACACCAGGCATGTAAACACTGTGTACTGCAAACAGGTACTGACAGGGAAAACGGCCTGAAAATAATAAAATAAAATATTTGAATTTAAAAAAAACCTAATGTATGGCACAGAGTACATGCTCTAAAATGTTGAATCCATGTGATTGGAGAACGGCTGAAAAAGCAAAAGAGGCTTTTATAGAATAACCTTTTTGCACATTTATAATGACAGTATTATACTAGGAGGACCAGTGCCTCAGGGCTTGTAAGGCTTAATTAGTGTCCTTGAGGAGACTGATAGCTTTGAATTTGACAAAACTCATCTGGCCACCACTCTTCAGGGAAAGAAGGAAGTTGCCAAAGGATGGGCCCAGTGTCCCAGCGAAGAGACACGACGAACTCTCCCCTGTCCCTTCCCCTTCCCCCCCACATCACACGCATGCCAGCTTCAGTTGTCTCTCAGGTGTCGTCTGCGCGCTGAAACGAGTGGTGAGGCTCCAGTCGCTGGAGAGACCTGGGCCTGCGCCCGTGTCTCCCTCCACGTCCAGGCCCGCACCTGTGACTGCAGATACAGCAGATAGAATTGGAGTCCTGATGTTTTCCCAGGAATGTGATTTGCCCAGAAGTTCCAAGTTCTGTATTTTCACTGTGGAGACAATCTACCTTCATCTGCTGGGCACTTAGAGCAAACTCATTTGAAGAATGAGCAGAAACTTTCTGCTCCCCATCCTGGGCTGAAGGTGAAGTTCAGGGTGCAGAGTCACATCTGGCGAGGACCCCTTTCTCCTAGGTGACCCCGTGCACATCACATGGCAGAAGAGAGGGTGGCGCGAGTGACAAGCACACGCCTTTCTGCGAGGGCTTCACCTGCTGAAGCCCCACCTCTCAGCACTGTGGCCTGGGGAGTCGGCGTGTGGTTTTGGGGGGCACACAGACACTGGGGCCCACGGCACTCCCAGAGCGGGACAGCGCCTTCCTACTGGCTGAGATCGTGGCTTTCTAGCACGAGTTCTCGGAATCCTGCTGTGGTGGGGAACACGGCTCCGGCCAAGCTTCAGGAGAGACGGGAGGCAGGTTTGATGCATCAGTGATGGTTGTGTCAGGCAAGGGCCCAAGACGAAGATCCGACAGCAGATTTCAAGCAGAAAGATGAGAAGATCCGAGTCCTCACCTGGCATTGCGCACGACCCCGGGGCGAGGAGCTGTGCTGCAGGGGTTAGAGTTCGCGTCCTCAAAGCCTGGCTGTGTCCTTCCCGCCAGCCAGCTTTGACGGTCAGCCAGTCGCTCATCACGGTTTTGCTTTCTTTGATAACTTTTGAGTGTGTTTAGCTCCATGGACAGGTATGTGCTTGTGTGTGTCCTTCATGTGAGAATAACAACCTCATCTCCCTGACAGAATGCGTCGGAAATGTTTCCTCTTCCCGGGAGCTTGTTGACAGCGCGTTTGAAAGCGCTGTCTGCGTAGGGAGGAGGTGGTCTTGGTCCAGGGTCTTTGCTTGGAAGGGACCCGGAACACAGAAGCCCAGGGATCTCTCCTGCCCCACCGCTTGGGGTTTGCAGCGCTGTGTGCCCGGCTTGTCCCCTTGGTCCCAGTGGATGTTCCTGCAGGCCACAGTGGACACTGCCCAAGCCTCCCCGTCCCTTTGGTTTACTTGCTGCTGCCCCAGCTGAGCCCGAGGCCTTTGCACCACTGTTCTCTGTGCCTGGACTGGGAGGGTGAGCACAGACCCCACCCAAGGCTCTGCCCCAGTGCTCCCGCTGAAGGAGGTCTCTGTGCTTCCCGCTGTGGAGCGGTTTACACACTGTAAACTCAGCTCGTTATGCTAAGTGTTCGCGGTCCATCTGCTCCTTCCATCTCCTAGAATATAGGCTCCAGGAAGACAGGAAGTTTGCTTTCATGTTTCAGTACTGGGGTTTGACCCAGGGCCGTGACACTGAGCTACATCCCCAGCCATTTAACAAAAAAACTGACTTCAACACAGTGTCTTGCTAGGTTGTTGAGTTGCCCAGGCTGGGCTCAGACCTGCCGTCCTCCTGCCTCAGCCTTCCAGAGCGCTGGGATTACAGGCGTGCACCACTACGCTTGGCTAAAACAGATTTTGTGTGTTTAGCTTCCTCCTCTCTCATCAGTTTGGTACCAAGCAGCCACTTGAGAAGTAATCACTGATGAGTTGTACTTTTCACTTGGTCACATTCTTCATGATGCTAGAGTCTAAGTTTCTCTCCTCTCCACAGTTTCAGGGTTGGCCAGAGGTGACACCTTCATGTATATCAATGAGAGAAGCTTAGGGTACATGGCTCTGCACAGATCTCGCATTGTTCATGTCAAACGAGGCATTTTACGTGAAATGACCCGTGTGTAATAGCTTTTTATAGATAGGCTTCCAATCAGGCTAGCTTTCTGTGGACTAATTTGAAATAAATCTCTAAGGAAAAAACAACCCCAAACTCAGTATTACAGCAGTTATTTTAACTCAGGCTAGCTATATGTCAAGAAAACACCGTGTACTTGGGTCCCAGGGGACGTTTTGAAGCGCTACATTGGTAGAAATTCCTTGGTTATTCCTTTCGGCAGCCTGGTTTCAAATACGTGAATGGGAACCCTCAGTCCTCACGTACTGGAGAGAAGCCTGCCCTGCAGAGAGGTTAACGGACAGCTCTGGGTCACAGAGGTGGTGATTCTCTGAGGCCCACAGCCCCGGGCTGGGAGTGGAGTGCTCCTCTGGGGAAGACAGCTCGTTAGGGGGCCGTCAGCACAGAGGGGTGGCTGACGATCCCGAATGTCAGGGGGACATCGGCAGAGTGAAAAGTCTTCTATCTACTGAGATCACCTTCAAAAATTTGCCTTAAGATTGCCATTTTCAGTGATTGAATATGTTTCAGTAAGTCACTGGAGCTTTTCTATCCTAATTTTAAAAATGAGCTGGTGTAGAACACAGAGAAGGCTTCACTGTCTTAATTAAATTACTTTGTGATTTATTGACTATGGGATACAGAAAAGAAACCATCAAACAGATGACTCGGGAGACTCATATTTAATGTCATGAAGCTACTGAGAAATGAAGAAAAGACTAAAATAGATTAAATAGAAGTGGCACAAGTGATTAACAGTGTATAAGACAAGCAAAATAAATTAATCAACAGACAGCTAAGTGTATTTTTTAAAAATCTTAACCCAGGACATTAACATGAACTATAAAGCTGGTTGAAAGGACATTACAAAATGATGCCTTCGTTATTTCATTGCATAAATCCGCATACACTCACATTCTCCTGTTTGATCCCCTGCGGCTCATAAATACCCTTTGTATTTCTATTATTTTATTTGCTGCTTGGTGATTTTTACTTTTTTTTCAAGGCAGCTGTTGCTTCTCCCTGACTGTGAGGTTGGAGCGAAACCTTAGCTGTTTTTGTGTCCCAGAAATCCGGTCTGTATGGAAAGGGCTCAGTGGGTAGTGAGCCCTCTGGTCAAGCGAGTCAATAAATTTAATGATCAAATTATTTTGCATACCCGGACCTTCACTGAGGGAGAGCCAGATGTAGTTTTCCTTGGTTTTGCACAGATAGGGAACATGAGAAACATAACCTTTGAATCTTGAATTAGTAGATGCCAGGTGAGTTACTTTGTAGCTCAGCAGCCTGCCTGGGTTGTACAGCTCCCATCTGGGTTTACAGAGGAGGAGGAAGAGCACATGCAGGACACGGAGACTTCACAGTATAGTGGCCCCAGGTCGAAAGAGTGTTAGAAACAGCATCTGAACCAAGAGAACATCTCTGACTACTAAGCTAAATGGCTTGACTTTTATTTTCCGTGAAATAAATGAAAAATATAGTCTCTATGTTCAGCTGTTAGGGATTTGAAATGAGTGATTACGTTCAATGTGAAAGCTCTCTGTGGAATGATTTCATTTTCTCGCCTGAAAATTACTTGCTTCCAGTACCAACTGGTTGACTGTCACATCTCCACAAATGTCACCAGAGACCTTGTCATTGCCAAATACAGTAGGGATTTCTCCCTGTTGACTCTGGCAGGTGTCAGGGCTTGTGTCTAGATGTCCCCTGCAAATCTTCATGCAGTCACAGGCAGGGCTTTTCCAGAGGTGGCTGAATCTAGTGTGTGATTGATTCATGGGGCCATGCTAGGATGGAGGAGGTGTGATTACTGTGTCAGTCCACCCATCAGTCTGACACCACCCTAACCCTGATATCCTGGATAAAATATAAGGGACAGAAAGAGTCCTGTCCCATCCCTGGCTTGCTTTGCTACCTTCTGTCTACCACGAACTGTTTTCCTCTGTGATGCCCTCTGCCATACCAGCCTGCCTTGGAGCCAGGTAACTGTTGACTGAACCCTCTACCAACTCTGAGCTAAATAAACCTTTTCCCCTTTAGCTTTGAGGGTCGGGTATTTTGTCTCAACGGTGAGAAAAGTCACTAACAGGGCTGGTTTGGTGTTGTTCTCTTTTCCCCTCAGGTGAAGCTATTTTCCTTAGGTCTCTCTGAGATTATTCTCTCCTAGCGCCTGGCTACCGTGTCCTGTGCTATCTCTGCTTTGAGGGTAACTGTTGGTCTTTTCCAGGCTTTTCTCCTGGGATATTTTCTTCTGATTTTGCTCTTGATGTTCCCTGTAATCTCATTTCACTCAGCAGGCACCCATCATGGCCGTGTTTCCTGAGTGCCTTTGTGTGTCCAGCTGTGGACTCCACGTCTGTACCTGCGTGGGCCTCAGACACCTCAGACTGCTGCAGCCAAAGGAGCGTGACCACAGCTCTCTCCTGGAGCCCGCCCTCCTCTCTGGCTCCCTAATACTGTGATGTCGGTCACCAAATCAGAAACATAGGCTTATTCTAAACTCTCTCAGTATCACGTCCATCCGTGTGTCAGTTCACCTCCTCAGCTTTTCTATTTCTATCCCCCTGCTTCTTCTTTTACCCAGACCCTTGTCACCTGTTCTCTATCTTTGGACAAATTTTCCACAGCCAACTTCTTTCTACTGCAAGTCAAGCCCCATCCAGTCACAAGAGTCATCTGTCTGGTAAAAAACAGTTTTGTCCCTGACCATGAAAGTTCAGCCCAGTGAAAAATGTGGAAAATACAGAAAATAAAAAGACTAAAATAAAAATGACATGTAGTTCCATTACTCTCTATGATATAGTTCCTTTTTTTTTTTTTTTTTGTTAGTAGTGGGAATTGAACTCAGGACCTTGCACTTGCCAGGCAGCGCTCATGCCCCCGAGCCCCAGCCCCAGCCCCAGCCCCAGCTGCTATGATATAATTCTTAATAGTGTGGGGGCCGATTCCATTCTGATGTACAGGGTGCTGGCGTCTGAGGCCTCAGTGTACAGTGCTTGCTGAGAAGGAAGGGAACGGGCGATCTCCACCGAAGTCGTCACATGTGTTAAAGGCAGGTCACCACACCTCACGACTCAGAGTAGAGCTTGCCTTCTGCCAGAAAGGGATGACATCCCCACTCACCCTGACCAACATTCAGGCCATCGTTTTGAGCTTTCTGTACTCGCAGATTGTCTCCAGTGCTTTATACTTAGGGATTCATCGACTTTCTCTTGACAGTGGTGATTTGTAAAATTTGAAAATGCCTGTCGTTTCTAATTTCGTTTTATGGTAGTCAGAACATCCTTTTGTTACAGAGACTTTTGCCACGTTTGGATAATCAAAGGCCTTTCTGGATGAAGTGATATAGTCGCGTGGCTCTGAAATGTTTTTAATGTAAGAAGGTCTTTCACTGATGTTTCCCTCCAAGCTCTTGTGCACTTCTCTCGGAGCCAGGACACTGTGTGTTTTAAGCCAGGGAAGTGCTGTGAGGGGGATTAATGCTAATGTGTCTTTTACTATAATAAATTTGTAAAATTTAACTGTTCACTGTGGTTTTTTTTACCACACCTCACGTACATACCCTGTCCTACAGGTAGAACATTTATCTTATCTATTGTCTACCTATCATCTACCTGTTTATCTATCATCTATCTACCTATCTATCATCTATCTACCTATCTATCTGAAACCGGTGCAGCCAATGAGCCCAGTTAGCCTGAAGGGCAAGGGGAATCGAGCGTGTTTTCGGAATCCACCACGGTAGGCAGATCAGTCTCTCGGGTCTTTCTGTGGCTGAGTGATACTCACTTGTGTGTTCACGACACATTTTCTTTCTTCATTCACCTGTGGGTGGATGTTAGAGTTTCAGTTTTTGATCAGCATGAACAGTGCTGCCACGAGTATCCATGTACAGAAATTTGAGTGTTTTTAATTCTTTGGGAATGGATACCACAAGGGAAGCTGTGGGTTGTATGGTGACCATGTTTGACTTCTCGAGGCTCTTCTGAGCTTTTCCTGTCAGAACCCCAGCGTTTTTCCTTCCCAGCAGGAATGAAGATAGCTCCAGGTTCTCCACATCCTTGTCACCCTACCCTGGTGGGTGTAGCCTGGCGGTCACTGTGATTTTGATTTGCATTTTTCTAATTACTAATGATGTTGGTCACCTTTTATGTACTTGTTTACCATTTGTATTTCTTATTTGGAGAAATGTCAAGTGCTCTTGCTGTTATGATTTTAACAGCGATTGCTTGCATTGGTAGATTGCTTTGTGTAGTATTGATATCTTTAAAATAGTAAGTCTTCTAATCAAGGACTGCAGGATGCCTCTCCATTTATTTAGGTCTTCTTTAATTTCTTTCAGTGATACTTTATAAATTTCAGAGTATAAGTCTTTCACCTCTTGGTTGAATTGATTTCTGGATATTTTGTTCTTTTGGATGCTGTTGTGAAATAAACGGCCTTCTTAGTTTCCTTTTCAGGTATGTATTGTTGGTGTGCAGAAATACCGCCCATTTGTGTGTGATTCATTTTGCACCCTGGGACTTTGCTGAATTTACCTATTAGCTCTACTATTGTGTGTGTGTGTGTGTGTGTGAGAGAGAGAGAGAGAGAGAGACAAACAGACAGACAGACAGAAATCTTGTCAATCATGAATAGGTATAGCTTTATTTTTTGTGCAATTGAATGCCTCTTATGTCACTTTTCCCCCCTATATCTCTAGTTAGAGTTTCTAGTCCATTGCTGAGTAGAAGTGAAAGAAGGCATCCTTATTAATTTAAAAATTGATTTTAGGGAGAAAGCTTTATTCTTGTGATGTTTTTTGTAAATGCCCTTTATCAAGTCAAAAAAGTTCGTTTTCATTCCCAGTTTGTTAAAGTTTTCATCACAAGGGTAATGGATTATTTTAGGTGCTTTTTCTGCATCAAGTGAAATGATTTTGTGGTTTTTTCCTCCTTCATTCTATTAACATTGATTGGTGTTTGCATGCTATGTCACCCACCCTCCCTTGGGGTGAATTTCATTTGGTCTTTGTAGACTTTTAAAGATGCTACGGAGACCATTTGTGGTGGATTCTTACAAGTATACCACGCATTTGTTGAAAATGTGATGAATGGTACAGGCCTTCTTCTTAGAAAAATAATATAAATATATGCACAAAGTTTGCATACCATTTTAAAGAGTTCACGGTCATCAAGAAGATCTAAGAAGCGAAAGTATAAAAGGTTTTACGTAAGGCTTTAAAGCAAGGTTGCTGCTAGTGTTACAGGGAAAAACATGGTCATTCCGTTTTAGCACTTCCTGATTTTTGTCATTTCATGTCACATTTAATTTTATTTCTGTATAAATTAATCGAAGAGCCACTATCAGCCACGCCTTGCATGACTCGGGACCCCCCTGGCTATTTAGAAAAGCTCACGTCCATGCAGCAGACGCAGCCCTCAAGTCTCGGCCCCCAGAGCCCACAGGGTCTCACTTTGGTTGGGGGTGACCCCGCCAACCCCAGCGCCCTGGTTTCTGGGAAACACTTGCCCTCCCTGTAGGAGGTAAGTGTCTGCTTCCTGGCTTCCCAGAACTTCCCTCTGCTTTGATTTATTAGGATGTTTGAAACATTTTCTGGCTATTAATAGACCAGGCCTCCTCGCTTTTTATTATCCCCAACCCTGTGACAAACCAATGACAAGCTTCCATGTTCTGTGGTTGAGTCATGTTTCCTGAGAATTTTATACGGGCTTTGATTTTACTTGATTGTGCTATACTGATTTACAACTTGTCAGCAATGGAGGCGCCAAACCCTAACCCTAAGCCTAAGCCTAACCCTAACCCTCATCCTTGGGGCTCGGCGAATGAAGATGAAACCTTCATTGGAAGTGCTGTCCTCGGTCACACAGGGTCCAGGAAGAGGGACCCTGACATGCTGAAATGATCTTTAGCTTCAGCGACGTGATCTCACTGTGGCGTTACCAACAGAATTTATGGTCACAGAAGTTTGACTTTCTAGGGAACGTATTTGGAGCAACTGTTCTTACCTTAAATAGCAGGTGATGGATCTGCAAAGTCCAATCGGAAAACCCCTGGTTTGATCTTTAAGGGATGACTTCGAGGAGACACAGACTGTGTATGGAGTGATACAGTAAGGATTTCCAGAAACCTCCTTTACAGAGCCAGCAGAATGCCAGAGAAAATTATCAAAATTGCCTTCTTCACAAGTCTGGGCTCCACGGAAGGCTTTCAGGTGCGTCAGGGGTCCTCACGCCTGGGACAGATGGACCCTACTTCCCACAGCAGCCTTGCTTCTGGCTGCTGCTTATGGCCTTATCTCCCTCCTCTGCTGCACTGCAGCTTGGAAGAGTGCCAGCTTTGCAACCGTGATAGCCAGGAAGAGCAACACCTCAGCCACCAAAGAGGACAGAGCACCTCATCGTGGGGAGTGTCAGTGTCTCACTTGTCCGGCTGCACTCTGGAAAGCCCCCTGCATAGCGCTTTGTTATGTAACCTGCCTGGGAGGTTGCTTAATGCGGACAGCCTTATCCCCCAAGCATTTGTTGAAAACAATCGATGGCAATGACTCAACATGGCAGCTGCCGGAGGTGGCAGTGTCAGGGCATGCAAGGAGCTGACTAAAATCCGTGAAAAGGACAGGAAGGGGAACAGACAGCTGTTGGAAGCCCCACGGAGCTCCAGTATGTTCCTGGGAACCCGGGAAGCCAGGCTTGCCTGTAGGATTGGTGCATGCTGGGAAAAGCCTGCGAAGGCCCTCGGTCTTTTTCCTGCCTGATCTTGAGGCAGTGTGCAGCCAGGAAGTAAAGGCTAAGGCAGAGCTGCAGAGTGCTAGCGAGTGCTAGAGCGTTGGTCTTGTGATCCTCTGTACCCACGGAGCCCATCCCCAAAGGCTGGAGGCCTAGGGATTCAGTGCTCATGAGGAAATTTCCATGCAGTTGATATCAGGCCATAAAATGAACAGAGAAGAGAGGTCAGTGTCCCCCATGACAACTGTCTTACAATGTACAAGATTTATCCAATATTAAAATTTTGCTTTCTCAAAAATCAGTTGGTTTGCCTAAAATGAATCCAATAAACCATGTGTGATGTCCATATAGAGCGGTGCATCCTTCTGGTGCCTTTTTTTGTTGGGGCGTCATATAACTGCGCGTCCAGAAGAGTGCAGTAATCACCCATTTATGGCTTTAAATGAGCACATTTGTGGTAAGAGCGCCCAGATCAGAAAGCAACATTTCCAGCGCTAGGAGGTTCGGTTCCTGCCCCTTCTGGCCGCTTTCCTTTCCCAAGGCGATGTTTGTTGTGACTTTCAACATGTAAAGTGTGGCCGCTTTTATTCAAGACTAGCACCTGTTAAGGAGTGATCTTAAAGTGCCTCGCCCGTGTGGGTGCCGTGGCATGAGTTTTATATACACAGCCATGAGCTGCCCCTTGGGTCCGAGTCAGGACACCACAAGAGCTCAAAAGTGTCGTGTCCCACCCCCTGCATCATCCCTTCCTGATCCTAAGTGCTGACTTCTAAAACCGCAGATGAGTTCTGCTTGTTTTTCAACAGGAAAAACAGAAAAAGGATTATGTGGGATGCATTTTTTTCCTTAAACTTGGCTTCTTTAACTATCTTCTTTCCTTTTTATTTTTCTCGGTGACATTACTGACCCTTTGGAGTTGCCTGCAGAATGTGTCACATTCTGGATTGGTGTAGGTAGTATCGTCAGTCCTGTTCCTCAGTCCTCCACATGTCTGGTAAGTTAGAGGTTAGAGTGAAGTTAGTCACTGGGGTCGGTTCGTTCCCCACCTCCCCAGGGATGCTCTCTGGGATGTGCTGTGCTCCTCACATTTGTATCCCCTCAGAAGACACAGGAGACAGGGGACCATAGGCTGCATGTTCCTCGTGGTGCGAAGATTGATGGGGATTCAGCCCACTGCTCTCCTTGTAAAGTTTCCCATCAGTTTTTCATGTAACGTTTTCAAGCATGTTACTTGCTTAGGTGCTGAACACTGTGGCATTTCTGAGTCTTTTATCCTTTCTACATTTATTTCTTGGAATTCTTGTATAAAAGTGCGTTTCGGAGGAGACAAGATGGCGGACTGGTAGGTAGCAGGAGAGAGACCCTCTCTGAGAGAGACAGCTCAAATGCCAGAATAAAACACCCTGGAGAGACCCAAACAGAGAGAGATAGACTCTCACAACACAGAAAGAAACTAAAGCGCAAAAACCTGCTCGAATAAGAGGTCCTGGGGCTGCTATTAGTGAAGATAAGATTGGTGAGCACGGCACCCGCCTCGAGACGCCTGAACCCCGCCTGACCTGAACAAGCGATCCGCGCCAAAGCGACTGGCTTGAGCCACCGGAGCCTGGAGCTGAACAGCCCAGCGTGCAGCTCGCCGGGACCGGCACTGCACACGACCCACCCAGAGGCACCGTGAATTCCCACCTCAGCTGCGCTGAAGTCGGAGGTCGGGCAGTCCAGCAGTTCTCGGGGACACAATGAGTGATGAGAATAAGACCCTCCCATGGGAAAGGGGAAACCGACTGGACGACATGTTGGATTTGGGCAGGACAGCCCTAACTCCATAAGGAAGTGGCTTCAGCTGGTTATTCCCCTCACCGAGCGGATTGGTGGAATCTGCTTGAACTAGGCCACGCCCCTGGCGGGGACCCAGTTACTTCCCTGAGATCAGTGCACACTGACGCAGTGAAGGCCTGCAAAGGTTCACTGGCCCAGAAGGGAGGAGCCAGCACACACTGCCCGTGGGTGAACTCTAATCTCTGATAACCTATTGAAGAGGGCTAAAGCTCCTAGCTTGCGCCCTCTAGAGGAACCTTAAACAACAAGAAAAGGGTCTGGGAATTACACTGTACATTTGTATGGAAGGAACCAAAAACATGACGAAAGGGAGAAATAAGAAAACACTCCCAGCCTCCAACCCTGAGAACATTGATCCAGGAGAGGTAAATACAAAAGCGACCGAGGGCAGCAAAAATGCAACATCAAACACAGCATTAGTGGACATAAAGAGATATATTCAAGACCTTGTAGGTGGGACCAAAACTGAAATATTAATTCATATTAAACAAGAGATAAGTAGATTAATAAAAGAAGGGCTGGGTACCTCTCAAGAAGACACAGACAGAAGAATAGAGGAACACAAATGGAGAGAAAAATTTATTGAAGAATTCAGAAAAAACCTAGAATTTATGAAGCAGATTCAAAGGGATTATCAGGAAACTAAAGACTCGATAGAAAGCTGGCAAAACTGCTTGAAAG
>PVJX010026391.1:0-25897 GCA_004027295.1 Dolichotis patagonum | reverse complement strand
AGAGAGTGAATATCTCCAATTGTCTAGCTTTGAAATTTATGTCTTACATTGCTTTCTTGTGATCCACTTTGCTCTGTTTTGTTGTGTTTAATTTTACCCTTTTGATATAATTGCATGTATATTTGAGTGGGTAAGATGGATGACCATATTGTTGTTTTTGTCAGATCGTGGAGCAGAACTGTTAACAGTCTCACTGTTTGAATGTCTACTTTACATGTTTTAACTTTGTAACTTGAACAACTATTTCCAAGAAGTCAGTATGTAATTAGTCAAGGAATAATTTCTTAGGTTTTATTGTTGTTGTACTTTTCCTTTTTTCCTTGGAATACTGTATTGTCAGTATCCTTTATTCTGTTTTATTTCGTTTTGTTTTTTCCTCTTTATATAAAATTATTAAAAAAAATACTAATGACCTTACATCTAAATATTATTATAATCTTAGAACATTGAATATATATAATAAACTAAATCTACATTGAAATTAGAGTGACACTAGTTAGAAAAACCTTTATGAACTTGTTCTTGAAAAATGACCAGATATGTGACATTGAAATTTAGGATGTGTACTATAATTCCATGATTGAGTCTTAACTTTTCTAACTACTCCATACTTTATCATTTGTTGGAAATAAATAGAGCCTGTATTTTTAAATTGGGATTCTAAATTGGTCATGGGGGAGAAACCTTAGTTAATGCTGTGGATCATTTTTAGGTCATAGTAAATGTTTATTTCTCAGATTTATATATTCATATATTTATGCACAGGTGCTTGTTCTCTCGCTCTCGCACTCTGCTCTCTCTTTTTCTCTCATATTTTTTTCTGTGGCCTGTAACACTGATATTTTCAAAGTAAATTCCATGTAAGTCAGTTCTTTCCAGCTTCTATGCAAATAATCACTAAGAACATGAAGTTATTTCTAAATTTAAAGGTTTTCTGGGTAAATTAGTTGAAAGTGGGATTTGGGAATCATAATATAAATTGGCATTTTATGTAATCCTTGTCATTTTAGGAATCTTATTTCTCATTCAAATATTTATTAATATGTTAAAATTTTTTTCTTCAGGATTTTCTTATTCTAATTCTATATTTTAGTGTCATTGTACTATTTCATTTTAAAAAAAAAATGTACAGAAGCAGATTTAGATTCTCAGCAAAATCAAGAGAAGGTACGGAGTTTTCTCATGTATTTTATGTCTCTGCATGTGCAAGTGCCTCTGTTATCAAATCCTTACAGAGTGGTGCATTTGCTGCAAGTTTTGAACAAACAATGATATATCACTGTCACAGAAAATCCATAGTTTGCATTAGGATTCACTCTTGGTGTTGTGTATTCTGTCGGTTTGGACAGATGCACAGCAACACGTCTCTCAGTGTAGTATCATACAGAATAGTTTAACTGCTTTTAAAACACTCTGTATTTGGCCCATTTACTCCTACACCCATACCTGGTAACCATCTATTTTTTTAGTTGATAGTTTTGCCTTTTTCAGAATGTCATATAATTGTATTCATACAGTGTGAGCCTTCTAGATTGTTTTCCTTCACTTCGTGATACGCGCTCAAGTGTCATCCATATCTTTTCTCAGTTCGATAGCTCATTTCTTCTTAGCATTGAAAAATATTCCATTGTCTTAATGTAGCATAGTTTATTCATCACCTGAAGGGCATTTGGATGCTTCTGGATTTTGACAGTTATCAATAAACCACGTAGATTTTTGTGGAGACATAGGTTTTGACCGTCTGTGGATAGAAATTAATGAATGTGATTTCTGGCTCATGTTTAAGAGAATGTTAGTTTTATAGGATATTGCCTAATTGTCTTACAAGTAGCTATAACATTTTATATTCCTACAAATAGTGCATGAGAGTTCATATTGCTCTTATGTCTCTGTCAGTAATTGATACTGATATCGTTCTGGATTTTGGCCATTCTAATAGTTGTATAGTGGCATTTCACTGTTGTTTTTAGTTCTTAAAAATTGACTTGGTTAGTGTAAAAAGTAGTAAGAAATGTAGGAGTAATAAAACCCAAAATGTGTAATTGCTACTGTATAAAACAGAGGAAAAGAAAATGCTCTAAATGATGTAACTGCATATATGTTTAAGTGTGTAAGATAGATGACCGTATTACTGTTTTTGTTAGATCATGGAGCAGGATTGTTAACAGTGACATTCAGTGACATTCAAACAGTAGACATTCAAACAGTGAATGTCTACTTTGTATGCTATTATTTTGTAACTTGAACAACTGTTTCCAAGATGACAGTATGTAATTTATCAAGTTGTGATTTCTTAGTGTTTTTTTGTTCTTTTCTTTTTTTCCTTTGGCATTCTGTATTGTTGCTACCCTTTTTTATGTTTTTTTTTCTCTTTAAATTAAAAAAAAAGAAACCATGTGATTAAAAAAATTGATTTAGTTGTTCTTGGTTTTTTAACCTTTCCAAGTAAACATTAGAATAAGTTTGTCCATATCCTCAAAATAATTGGCTGGGTTTATACTGGAATTCTATTGTATCTATAGATCAAATTGAGAAGACCCACCATCTTGCCAAGTTTATATCTCGCTGCCCTTGAATTTGATTTCTTATATTTCTTTAGTTTTTTGATATTTCATCAGAATTTTACAAATAATTAGCTTCATATATATCATATGCATATTTTATTACTTGTTTTCTTAACCTGTAATGTTAGTTTTCAATGTTGCTATTTATCTTAGTTACTTCTATCATTGTTGAGACAAAATACTGGAAAGCAAAAGTTACATAGGAAAAGGTTGACGCAGTTTGTAGAAGTTCAGTCCATGGTCAGCTGGATCCAAGGCAGAGTGGCTTCACAGAGGGCAACAGTTCATGGTTTCAAAAGTAGCAAAAACAACAAGGGGAAACATTGTATGACCAAGTAGCAAATCAATAAGAGACCTTAAAGGTGTCTTTCTGTCCCTTTTATTCTTTATCTAGGTTACTGGGGATGGTGCCAAACCACTGTCAGTGGACTGATTGAGTAATCACACAACCTTAATCCTAGTGTCACACATTTCTAGATTAAGTCCATCTTTGAAAAAGCCCCATCTAAGACTGCATGAAACTTTGGAGGAACATCTAGACACAAACCATAACATTCTTGTACATGGTATTGTTGAGTTCAAATTCCACTTGTTCATTTCTGGTATTTAGGAAAGTAGTTGAAATTTGTTCGTTAACTGTATCCTGCAATGTTAGTGACAATGTTATCATCTCTAATTCCCATAGGATTTTTAAAAAAAATTCTTTGGATTTTCTACAGAGGTAATCATGGTATCTGTGATCAAAGATAATTTTGTTTATTCTTTTGCAGTTTATAAAATTTATTTCCTTTCTTGTATTATATCATTTGTTAGGACTTGAAATACAATACTGAAAATGATTGGTAAAAGAGGAAGACATCCTTGCCTTGCTCCTGATTTTAGTTGGAGAGCTTTAGTTCCTCACCAATAAATCTGATTTTAACCAGTTCTTTGTCAAAAATGTTAAATTATGGAAATTATCCTCTATTCCTGTTTCCTTGAGACTTTTTTTTAAACATAAGTGGATTTTCGATTTTGTCAATACTTTTTCTGCATCTACTGATATGATCATGTACTTTTTATTCTTTAGTTTGTTGTACTTTTTATTCTTTAGTTTGTTGTTATTTTTGTAAGTGATTTTCAAATTTGGATCAGCTTTGTATACTTGAAAAAAAATCCTACTTGATTTTGTTAGGTAATTCTTTATATAGTTTGAATTGGGTTTGTTATTGTTCTGTTGAGGATATTTATATCATAAGACATTATTATTAGTTTTCTTATAGTATCTTTATCTGATTTTGATACTAGGATACTGTAGTCATTAAATGATTTAGGAAGCTTTCCCTTTTCTTTTGTCCTTTGAAATTGTTCAATATTGGTATAATTTCATCCATAAATTTTGGTAGAGTTTACCACCCAACCATCAGGACTTGGTGCTTTCTGTTTGGAAGGTTATTACTGATTTAATTTCCATCATAGATACAGGCACCTGGTTGGCATATTCTTGGTTGAGTTCTTGAAGATTGTATTTTTCAAGGAATTACTTTGTTTCATCTAGGTTACCAAATTTGTGACTGTAGAGATACCTATGTATTCTCTTTTTGTCTTTGTAATGTCCACAGTTTTAGTGATGTGCCTTCTTTTTATGATTTCTTCTAATATTAGTGTAACTTATTCTTTATTGTATAATCTTTTCTTTGTGTAGATTGAGTTTAGAACCTATTTTACTTTCCTTCTCTCTAAAGAAATTCCCTTAGGCATTTCTAGCAAGGAATGTCTACTAGAAGCAGATTTCCTCAACTATTATTTAGCAGTGAAAGTCTTTATTCTTCTTTGTGTTTGAGTGCAGAGTATAGAACTCAGGGTACAAGGTACAGAATTTGAGGTGGTGGTAGTAGTTTTATATTGTATTTTTCCCTTTAAAAACTTTAAATGTTTTACTTACTGTCTTCCTTCTTGCATAGTATCTGACAAGTCAGATAAAATTCTTAATGTTGTTGCTTTATAGATTATGTATCTTTTTGTCTCTTCTAGCTGTTCTTTTTGTACTTACCCTGCTCATTATTGTTATTATATTTTATTAATGCATGTTTGCAACTCATGCAGCTTACAGACATCTTGTGGAGTGGCTATATGTACATATTACAACTTGCTTTTTAAATTTTTCATTATAAATGAGTTAACATTTTATTAACAATTATGTAATTTCCATTGTCTTACAAGTAATGCTGAAATAAGTATCATTGTTTTCTTCTATTCTTTTTTCTCTTGTTCCTTGTTTCTTTTCCCTCTCCATCCTCTTTTTTTTTTTTTCCCACCCTGTCTTGTTCACCTTCTTATTTGAACATTTTGTTTCTGTTTCCCAATATCTCTTATATATCTTGGTCCTTATTTATACTTTTGGTTTCTCACACCAGAAAAACAATGTGGACTTTAAACATGCATGTCTGATTTTTTTCACTTAAGAGTATGGTCTCAAGTTGCATCCATTTACCTAAAAATATCTCAGATTTATCCTTCTTTATGGCTAAGTACTACTTTATTGTATTTTAAAAAAACTCATATCTGTTTTGTTCATTTATTGGTTGATGAGCATTTAGGCTATTTCCAAGATTTATGTATTACAAAGTATGCTACTATAAACATGAATGTACCTATGTCGCTATGGTATCAGGCTTTTAATTGCTTTGGGTTGATACCAAGAAGGGAAATAGCTGGATTGAATCGAACCACTACTTTTATTTATTTATTTTTATTTCATGCAAGAAAATGTAAAACAGAGTTTTATAACAAAATAATAGGTGAGTAACAATAGTTAATGCACCACATGTTGTTATCCCTAAAGTAGTTGCTCAGAGTACAAGATTTAGATATAAAAATTTCTCCAGTCGTATTACATGAGTCTTCCTTTTTAATGAATTAAGAGACATTAACAGTATAACTGACTTGCATATTTCCCCTTTTCCCCACTGTCCTTTCTCCTTTGCATTCATTTTAGTTCCTTTTGAGCAATTTCTTCCCAATTCATAGTATTTGTTATACATTTTAGAACTTACTTACTCTTTCAGTTTCTTACACCAGAGAGACAATGTGACATTTACACATGTGAATCTGACTTATTTTCCCTTATGATTCTAGTTGTAAGTTGCATTCACTTACCTATAAAAGTCTCAATTTTGTGCTTCTTTATGGTTGGGTAGTACTACATTGTATAAAAACAGCACTATGTTTTTATCCATTCCTCAGCTGATACACATTTGGCTTGTTTCCAAGATTTAGTTGCTGTGATTTGTGTCTGGATCCCCTACAAAGCCTCATGCAGTCATGGGGTGTGGCTTTGGAGATGGCTGAACCTAGAGTTTGTGATTGGTTCATTGTCTAGTGCTGAGATTGGTGGTATGAGCTTTGTATCCGCCCTGTGGTATCCTGCATACAGTATAAGGGAGTAAAGAGGTTTGCTTACCCCTTTTTGCCCCTTTTGCACTTTTTGGCTTGTTGCTTTAGGTGTTTTGCTGCTGTGAACTGTTGCCCCTCTGCCACGCCACCCTGCCTTGGAGCCAGCTGATTATGGACTGAAACCTCTACAAAGTGTGAGCTAACTAAACCTTTCCTCCTTTAATCTTGGATGTCAGGAATTTGGTCTCAGTAACGAGAAAAGTTACCAACAGAGAATTTGGTACCAGAGAAGTGAGGTCATTGCTGTAACTGTACCTGATCATAGGGTTCAAGAACCTTGGAGAAGGACGTGTGGGAAGAGTTTGGAAAGGTTCAGAGATGTTGCCTGAAAGAGTGGAGCTGTTAACCCTTAGGCTGTTCTGTATGAGAGATTCTGGTTAGAGCTCAGAAGATCAGAAACTGGTAAAGTCAAAGCGTGGAAGGTTTCTGCTGGGAAGGACTGCATTGGCTGCTGGATTTCAGGCAGTGTGTATTATGACTTGGCAGATGGTTTGTCTATATTTTGCTTGTGATAATTTGTCTGCATGTTGCTCATGTCCAGAGACTTTGCCTGAGACCAAGATTAAGGGTGATGGACTAATTAATCTGACAAAAGAAATTTCAAGGCAGTTGAATGTTGATGTAGTGGCATGGCTGTTGTTGAGGGCTTTTAGCCAGATCTGTGTTGAGAATCAAGAGCAAATTGCCTAACAGGATGATTTAAAACATTGTGAGTTTGGACAGAAAAAAAGTTCCAGTATAACTGTGGACTGCAAAGATAGAGCTGAGGAGCTTTTGTTTGCTGAGAAGGATCAGGAAAATAGAAAACATGGCTTAAGGGCATCACACAAAGTAGTAAGTTACTACTCTTTGCAGCCTCAAAACTGCAAAAGTGAGAAAGACTTTGCTTTGAGGAGAAAGCTGTAGAGCACCATGTTCCAGAATGGGAGCAGCATAGAAAATTTGTTTCTCACAACTGGATTCAGAGTGCCCAGCAATGTAAGTACTCAATCCCTTCAGCTAATCGAAAGGAAACCTGGCTGCTG
The DNA here is from genome assembly GCA_004027295.1 of Dolichotis patagonum. Taxonomy (NCBI): domain Eukaryota; kingdom Metazoa; phylum Chordata; class Mammalia; order Rodentia; family Caviidae; genus Dolichotis; species Dolichotis patagonum. The sequence continues at coordinate 18,873 of PVJX010026391.1, read as the reverse complement.
CTCCAACTGGCAGCAGACCTTGGCAACGTCCATGTGGCGCTGGTTTTAGGGGGATGCAGATACAAGAGTTCTGAGTTTAAAAGGCTTCCACCTAGATTTGAAAAGAAGGCTTAGGAGGCCAGGCTGTGTCCCTGAGGAGGTAATACAGGAAGCTTGAAGGAGAAGCCAAAAGTGCAGTGGAAACCTCGGAAGTTTAGAAAGGCCAGGAAAGTTGATCATCTGTGGAAATCTGCATGGAGTGAGCAAAGCCAGCCCAAGAGAGAAGCCATAGGGTTGGAGTCACCCAAGCCTTTTGGAGCTCACAATTTGCCACAGGTTGTGTTGGATGCTGCATATAAAACTACAGGACTTAATAGTTCCCTGCTGGATTTTAGATTTGCTTTGGTCCCATTCCTTTGTATTCCCGTTTGTTACTTTTGGAATGGAAAGGTTTATCTTGTGCTATTAAATGTTGTTGTTTAACTTTCTTTTCATTTGTACAGGAGGTACAGCTGAGAGTTTGCCTAATAACCCAGAGGGAACTTGGGACTTGGCCTTTTAAGCAATGCTGAAACTGTTAGGGCTTCAGCAAGTCTTGGAGATGGACTGGTTGTCTTTTGCACAGAGGGATGTGCATGAGTCTTTGGGAGGCCAGGGCAGAATGTTATCATTTATGTCTGGATGTCCCTTCAAAGCTTAATGCATTTATGGGGGTATGCTTTTCAGAGGTGACTGAATCTAGAGTTTGTGATCAATTCATTGTCTAGTGCTGGGATTATGGGTGGCAATGTTATAGCCACCCTAAGTGTGTAGCCTGCGTACTGTATAAGGGACAGAAAGTCTCCTCTTTCTTCCCTCTTTTCTCTTGTTGCTTTTATTGTCTTCTGCTGCGCCTCTGTTATGTACCACCCTGCCTTGGAGCCAGCAGTTTATGGACTGAAACCTCCATGAACTGTGAGCTAAATAAACCTTTCTCTCTTTAACATTGGGTGTTTAGTATTTTGTCTCAGCAACAAGAGGAAAGGAACCAAGATATAAAGTATTACAAATTGTACTGCTATAGACATGGGTATACATATATACTGTGGTATGATGTTTTTACTTCTGGGAAGATACCCGGAAGGGGAATAGCTGGGTGGAATAGCACCTCTAACTCTAGCTTTTTGAGCAATGTCTGCACTAACTTCCACAGTGGTTGTACCAGTCTACACTCCCATCCACAGTGGAGAAGGGTTCCTTTTTCCCCACTGCCCCACCAGCATTGGTCATTGGTTGATTTCTTGATCATAGCCATTCTTTCTGCAGTGAGGTGGAATCTCAGTATCTTGAATGACCAGTAATGTTGAGCATTTTTACATGTATTTATTTGCCATTTGTATTTTTTCATCTGAGAATTGTATATTCATCTCAGATTCCTATTTTTGGATTGGATCTTTGAATGGGGGGGGTCTGATTTCTTTCCTAATTCTTTATGTGTTCTAGATAGAAGTCCTTTGTCTGAGAGATAATTGGCTAACATTTTTTTCCCACTTTGTGGATTGCCTTTTCACTTTGTTGATGATTTCTTTTGCTCTTTAAAAGCTTTTTAAGAAAATGAGATTCCAGTTGTTAATTCTTTGAAGTATTTCACCTGTACAGTCTGGGATTTGTTTTGAATTCTTGCTTACACCTGTGTCTTCAGAAAGACTTTCTACCTACTTTGTGTAGATTTAGTCTTGCTGTTTTAATATTTAGATCTTTGATCCATTCTGAGTTTAATTTAATGCATGGTAATAGACAAGGGTATAGTTTTAGTCTTTACTGCAGAGAGGCAGTTTTTCCAGCACCATTTATTAAAGAAACTTCTTTTTTCCGGTGAACAAGTTTGGCCCTTTGTCAAAGATAGGGTTGCTGACTGTGTTTGTAGTTTTTTTCTGCATCGTCTAGTTTGTTCACTGGTCCTCAGGTCTGTTTTTTTGTCAGTACTATGTTAATTTTATCACAGTTGCTTTGTAGTATAATTTTAGATCAGGGATTGTGATGACTCTGGCCTTGACTTTGTTGCCGAGGATTGCAACAAAAACCTTTGTGAAAGAATCAGTCTCTTACTAAGTGATACGACGTGCAGCTGAAAATGAAACTAAGCGAAAACTACAGTTGTGAAGGGGTCTGGGATGACCAGTTGCTCTGAAGAACACAAGTCGATTATTCACAGCATCTTTCAGCTTTTATTGAGTGTACAAGGAATAGAGGCATGAGGAGAGTATGGACAGATCGTCATGGCTGGATGCATGTGAACAATCTCCGCTGTAGGATACCTAGCATAAGAGGAGGAAGGCATTTGTGTGTTAAGCACAAAGCTGTCAAATTTCCATATCAGCTTAATAGGTAATTTAGTATGTTTGATTTTAGTGCTGAGAAATTTTGTTCTAAGTCTTACTGTTTTAGTGCTGATGTGATCCCATATTTTGGCCCCATTCTCTCATTGGCTGTTCATGTGGCTTCAGTGGCAGCTGTTATGGGTGGCCTGTGCATTACCTTTGGCTCCATGGTACATAGCAGTACCTTAGCTGCACTCCAGTTTCATACATTAGGACATTTAAAAGGAAGTTTATCTCTGTAGCTAGCACCTCTGTACTTCCATAATTATTATGGTGTGGTTTAAGAAGGAAAAGGAAAAAGACTAGAGCTGGAGACTATAATCAGGGGTCCTCAATGTGGTGGTTCTCTACACTAGTAGAGATCCTTGTCTTGTTCCTGATTTTAGAGTGAAAGCTTTCAATTTTTGTCCACTTAGCATGATGATGACTGTTGGTTTGTCATAGATGGCTTTTATCAGGTTGAGAGACCACATAGTTCTATTTTCTGTAGAGTTTTCATCTTAAATGGTGTTGGACTGTGTTGAAAGCTTCTTTTGCATCTGTCAAGATGATCTTACAATTTTTTTGACTTTGGCTCTGTTAATATGCTATATTACATTTATTGGTTTACATATGTCATACCATCCCTACATCTCTACGATGCATCCCACTTGTTCATGATGTATAATCTCCTTGATTGCCTGCATTTTGTTTGCAACTATCTTGTTAAGAATTTGTGCATTTGCGTTCATTAGGGAGATTGGTCTATGGTTTTCTTTTTTGGTTGGGTCTTTCTCTTTGTTTAGGTATCAAAATGATGATTGCTTTCAGGAATGATTTTGGAAATGTTGCTTCCCTTTCAATTTCATTAAAGAAATTGAGCATTAGTGGCATTAGGTCTTTTCTAAATTCCTAATGCATTCAACAGTGAGTCCATTTAGGCCTGAGCTGATTTTTGTTGATAGCATTTAGTTACATTTTCAATTTCATTGAGTAATACTGCATTATTTTTATCTTCTTGATTCAGTTTTGGCGACTTGTGTGTGTCCAGGCATCTGTCTATTTCTTCTGTGTTTTCTGTCTTATTATAGTTTTTAAAAGTAGATATTGATGATCTTCTGGATTTCCATAGGATCTGTTGCTATTTCATCCTTTTCATTCCTAATTGATTCTTTTCTCTATTTGATAAGGTTGGATAGAGGTTTATCAATTTTATTTTGTTGTTCAAAGAACCGACTCTTCAGTTCATTGAGTCTTTGTATTTTCTTAGTCTCAATTGCATTGATTTCTGCTCAGTTTCCTCTCATACGAGCTTTGGGTTTGATTTGTTCTTCCTTTCTAGGAATTTGAGGTTCAACATTAAGTGGTTTATTTGATCTTGTTCTGCTTTCCTGTCATGGGAGTTTACCATTGATTTTCCCTCATACGACTGTATTCATTATGTCCCATAAATTACAATATGTTGTCTTGGCTTTTCATTAAATTGGAGATGCTGTTTTCTTTATTCTTCAATGTCCTTTGTTTCCCATTGGTTGTTCAGGAAGGTGTTGTTTAATTTCCATATATTTATGTAGTTTTCTAATTTCTTTCATCATTGATTTCCAATTTTATTGCACTATGGTCAGGTAATATACATGGTGGTACTTTCAGTTCCTTTGCACTTACTTAAGCATATTTTATGGACTAACATGTCTGTTTTGGAGAATGTCCCATGTGCAGCTGAGCAGAATGTGTATTTAGATGTTGTGTAGAGCACCCTTAAACATCTACTAAGTCCATTTGTTCACAGATTTAATTCTCATATTTCTTTGTTGATTTTTTTTTGTCTAGTTGATCCATCTAATATCTATCTAATGTGAAAGTGAAGTGTTAAACTCCTGCAATATAATTGTGTTAATGCTTATTTTTTTATGTCCATTTATATTTGTCTTATGTAGTTGGGTCTAGTGTTTGGTGCATATATGTTTATGATTGTTATCTCTCTTTCTTGGAGTGTTCCTTTAGCACGTATATAATGTCCCTCTTTGTCTCTTTTGATCAGTCTTGGTTTGAAGTTTTATGTTCTCTATGAATAGAATAGCTATTCCCGCTTTTTTGTAAAATCCTGTCACATGGAATATTGTTTTCCATCCTTTGGCTTTCAGTCTGTGAAACCCAATGATTGTGAGTAGATCAAGATAAAGGACATGAGGTCTTATTAGGGAAAAATATTGCATGCAAAACTGTAGAAAATGTTTAATCTTATCAGAAAATAACAGTGCACATTAAGTGAGATACCATTTTCAGATGTCAAGAGAGAAGTTTCTACATATGAGGGGGTGCAAATGAATACTCAAACAATTTTCTAGATTATCTGTAATGGAAAACTATACATAATTGGAATTCTTTTTTCAAGGTGTACTTTTGTGAAAGTTACATTTTTATGTGAATTTTTGATATTAAACAACACTGCATCACAAACTTGTGAACACAGTACTTATGAACTTTAGGCATCTCAATAATTAGAGATGGGATATACATTTTCAGTATTCTGAAGGAATATTGTATTTGCATAGTAACTAAAAGTGTACTGTAACAAATAATTCAGTAAGCCAAAATTAATGACTTTGCAGTGCTATGTTTCAGTTTTAAAGAAATACTTCCCTCAATGGGAAATTTTCCCTGGTGATCAGGCCAGTAAAATTATTTTGAAGGTTAAAAGCTCTTGGGAAATATCAGTGCCATTTTTCTTTACTTTCTTTAACACAAGTTATAGCTGTTGAACTGGGTGGAATTTTTTGGTAGGAAGTAGTTGCTATAGCTTGCTTTTGAATTCTTAAAGCCTTGAAGTCAAATCTAAAAATAATTAATACACAATCTGTGCTTAGTGTTTGATTTAAAAAAAATAGCTCTTCAAATTATGTGTGTTAAAGTGTGTACTGATTGATAGTGTTAGGAGACAGCGCTCCATGGTTCTCCCATGTATCTGCATTAACAGTTTCTTGAGGATATTGTTATACAGAAGCCTCACAAGATAGAGATATCTGGGAGTGGTGACAGGTGACACATGCCTGTGACCCCAGCACTTGGGAGGCTGAGGCAGAAGAAAGACCAAGAGTTTGAAGCCAGTCTGAGCTGTCTAAGTGAATTCAAGGCCAGCCTGAACTCTAGTGAGACTCTTTCTTTATGGAAAAAAAAAAAAATTCTCCTTCTGGTCTGAGGGCAGATTTTTTTCCTGTCTGGGTAAATAAAGATAATTTACCTCTAGGACAGAGCTTGGATATGTTTGCTAGTTCCCCCTTTGAAAAATTGGAGTTTCTTGAGGCCATTGGGTTCCTCAGCTATGACAAAACCTCATTGCTATTCCGCACTACACTTTGGGATGTGAGTGACATCACACAGCTCAGGCTGACTGGTGTATTTTTATTCTTCTAGCCTCCGTGTAATTATGGTTGGCTTCTTTGTTAACTTGTGAGTAAAATCTTTAGCTCCGTATAGTTGTTTAATGTTCTGTTAGATACATATTGATGTAATCATAAGATTGTTCAAAAACAAATAAAAAGTAATATTATAAAAATTCAAAGCGTATATGTGTGTGTTTAATGAGAAAATTGTATTAAAATACTTTTAGGAACTCATAGATAAGTAACTGATTCTAACGCTGATACCATTCTGCCCTCGTTAGTTGATTACCTGCTTGATCTTCTTACCTAGAGAATCTGGGTTTGCAAAGTCATATTTCTTACATACTTAAACAGAAATGTTTTATTTACATATAATGGTATATATGTTACACTTTATCAAGGCTGAGAATAATTTCTAGATATTATTTTGGCCTGCTGAGTTTTATGTAAAGAACTGAAAAACTCCACCTTAATCCTGTTAAATCTAAATGTTTTGTGTAAGGCAAACCCTAGTAAATTATGGTTAACAATCAGACATCCTTTCATTTTGCTTCTCAGAATTAAAACTAAGAACAAGTAGTAAAAGGCTTTCTGTTTAGTTTTCAAACAATGCTACTTCAAACAGTTTATACTTCAATTGTTTTGAATATATTGATGATGTAAACTAACACTTTCCATGATGTTTTATTTTACTTTTAGTTTAATCCAATTATTTTATGTATGTAAAAACAATCTATAATTGCAGGCAGAATCAAAGTAGTAACAGTTAAATATAACTAAATATAAGTAATTGTTTTGTAATTAGCATTAATTTTACTTCTTGGATTTTTGTTACAGCATTTTTTTAAAACTAGCAATTATTTTAATAAACTAACAATTATCCCAGTTATTAGACATGCTTAGCATGCCATTCTATACTTATCTAACATTCTCTCTCTGCAAATTTTTAAATCAAATATTCTGGTCTTTGGTCAAGTTACTATCCTTCCTTTTCTTCCATTATTTTTTATTTATCTTTTTTCCCTGCTTAGGTGGGTGTGCAACACTTCACCAGGCCTTTTTCCCTTACATCAGGGTTGCATGTTTTTCTTCATATTCTTCTTACTGTATATATATAAGACACTTTTTGAGTGATTCAAGAGAAAGGACTTTTCCTTTGATTAAACTTTCAACTTATTAGGAAAAATAAAATAAAATATTGCACGCACTTCTGGCTAGCTAATAATGAGTATGTTCACCACAATAAGAATTTTTAGTAGTAAGCAATTTGTGGTAAAGTACATCCTCATTATAATTCTGTTCTTATGAAATCCAACCTAAAGAATTTTAACTCTGTGTGAATTGTAAATTCCTGTTTTTAATTGCAGAATCTTTTGGCTGAAAAAGTAGAACAGCTGATGGAATGGAGTTCCAGGCGCTCAATCTTCCGAATGAATGGTGATAAATTCCGAAAATTTATAAAGGCACCACCTCGAAACTATTCCATGATTGTCATGTTCACTGCTCTTCAGCCTCAGCGGCAGTGTTCTGTTTGCAGGTAATTTATGTATATAACATTTTTTTGGGAAAAACTACTTTTTTAAGCTTTTTATTTTATATATGTTTTAAGCTGCAACAAAATTAAACAGTTACTTAGTGTTGTAAAATATTGCTACATGTATTTAAAAGGCTTGAAATCAGTATGTTCTAGAGAATAAATAGTAGGTTAATTTTTCATCATGGGGATGTCAAATACTGACTTGTTCCATACACACATTGAAATCATCATCTTTATGTCCTATGTATAATCTTGTAGGTCACTGATCTATGGTCAATGAAGTGGCTGTCTTGTTTTAACAGTCTAATAGGAAGACTTGCTTTTCCCATTTAGTTTTTGATACCCTCAATGATTAGAAACTTCTGAGGCTATAGGTGTGGACAATCTGAAATGAATGAAATATTTGTCAGGATGAAGAAACTAATGAAAATTTTGGTTAAGTAGAAATATACATATAAGAAATACTTTTCATGTAAACTTTTTAGTTTGAGATAATTGTAAGAAAAAATACAGAGAAATTCTATGTATCTTTTCCCCTAGTTTCCTGTGTATTACAGTATCAGGAGCGGGTATCAACATTGCTTAGTAAAGATACAGGATAGTTGTATCACTGTGGATACTTCTTCTTCATCCTGGTGGGCATACCTCCTCTGTCAGCACTGATCTATTTTCCATTTCTATACTTCTATTTTTTTTCCAAGAATTATGAAAATGGGACCATACAGTATATGACTTTTTGAGTTTGGTTTTTTATCACTTACCCTGATTCTCTTGAAATTATGCAAGTGGTTCTATTTATCAACACTCTGTTCTTTTTATAACTAGTATTCTATGGCATAGATATTCTGCAGTTTATGTAACCATTCATCTGTTAAAGAATATTGTGTTACTTCTATTATAGGTTGAAATAATCTGTAATATTATAAGTTGAAAATCTCTAATCTGCAAATCTGAAATCCATACTGTTCTCACAATCTTAAACTCTGAGCACTGACGTGATGTTGCAGTGGTAAATTCTAAATTTGTGCCAGGTCACAATAACAAAGCACAAGCACCAAAAATATCAGTTCCAATTACAGTCAGGGTGTGTTTATAAGATACATATGTAACATAAGTGAATTTCATATTTAGATTTGAGTCTTATCTTCAAGGTCTCTGTCTCTCCTCTCTATTCCCTCTCTTCTCTGTATTTTTTCCTCCCAAATATTCTAAAATATGGAGAAAGTTTCAAATCTAAAACAATTATTTTTTGAGAAAGAGTCACTATGTAGTTCACTATATAGTTTACTTACTATGTAGTATGTAGTTCAGCCTGTCTATAAACTCATTATGTTGACCAGCTGGCCCTGAATTTGTGGCAATCCTCCTGCCTCAGCCTTTCCTGTGTGCTGGGATTATAGGAATACATCAACACACCTGGTGCTAAACACTTCTAACTCTAATGCCTTTTAGAGAAAAGATACACAACTAGTACAAATAAAACTAAGAACATTTTCTGAATGACTAACGATGTTGAAGCTATTTTCATATGCTTATTAATTTTGTTAAACAACTTTTCATGTGCTTATTTACCCCTCATGATGAAATATCTTTTATGTCATTTGCCCATTTCTAATTGGATATGTGATATCCTGAGTTGATTTGCTAGTTTTTTTTTTTTTTTTTTTTTTAAAGAATTTTGTATGTAAGTTCACAATAAATACAGATCTGTTGTTTTCTAGTTTTGGTATCAGGATAATACTGACCTGATAAAATGAACTAGGGAATATTTTTCCATTTTTACACTTTTAAAGAGATTGTGTGAAACTAATGTTAGTTCTTCTTTGATTGCTTGGTAGAATTCTCCAGTGAAATTGCCCATGTGCGGACATTTCTTTCTTAGTGGTTTTTAAATTATGTATTTCTTTTCCTCCATGGTTAAGACAGTGTAGATTGTCTGTTTCTTCTTTACTGAACACTTTTGAGCAACATGTTTATGTTATGACTGGATTTCACATATTGTGTGTTAATTGTAGAGTCAGTTTAGGTCTTTAAATAATTTTGAGCTGTTATAGAAACTAAGGTTATTTGCAACTTAGATTAATGAAAAATCAATTCTACACTAATTTGCAGAAGGACAACTTCAGTGTTCTAAATTTTTTCAAGAAGGATCTTTTTATAACATAATCATAAGATGGGATATGACTAGACCCATCAGATAAAGATAAAGTAGGTAGGAATGAGAAGATAGAAATAAAATACTTGAAATAAACAATACTTAAGACAATTCTGAATTCTGTCAGATTTGACGACCAGTTCCCAGTAGGTTTTGTACACTGTTTGCAAGCATTGGGCTGCCACACATACAGAGTATGTAACCTTATGCGTGCTGTATGCAGTACTCAGACAACAGTACCACCTGAAAAGGCATTCTGCTACATCAGTGTAGTTTCTGCCAGTGGGGGAAAAATGTGCTACCTATCTTCAGAAATTTTATATTACCATGTATATTTTAGGAAATCAATTGTAGCCTTTGGGTAGTGTTTTACTTAGCTCATCATGTTATTAAATGTATCATTAAATATAAACTCAAGTTTTAAATTTTACCTAGCTCATAAGAACGTTTATTCATTTGATTGTTTTCTTTATTAAAATTTACGTTTTAGAGGAAATAGAGGAGCCAAGAAAATGTAAGGCTTTTCTAATGGGATACCAAGTAACATTGAGGATCCTTTTGAAGCTGGGGAAAACTGACAAACTACATATACTGTAAGCCAGATATTCACAAGGTTAGGGAACAGGTTTTGTGTAGAATTAGGGTGGGGCTCAAAGTTAGCAAGCTGTTATAAGGGGTTATTTATTAAATGAGTACATTGTTCAAGCCTGAAGATGATTTTTGATGGTATAAAGAAGTTTGGAGGGGCTGGGGATTTAGCTCAGCGGCATAAGCGCCTGCCTTGCAAGCAGGCAGTCGTGAGTTCGATCCCTGGTACCGATTAAAAAAAAAAACAAGAAGTTTGGAAAATTATGAGATTGGTAATGTCTAAATTATAAATTTGCATATTTAAATTACTCAGATGATATTGCAGCTGGGGAGGAAAAATTAGCTGATAGAAATATGCCTTGGAGTTGATTAGATGATAAATTTATGTTACAGCATTTTGTGAATTTTAAAAGAAGATCCATTAAATAGTTGTGATTGAGTGATGGTTTTGAGATCTGTTATCAGTAGGCTAAAAATTATTAAGTGGGGCCCATGTGATAGTAGGCATTGTATATCAAAGAGATTTCAAGTTGACAGCCAAGATAAAAAAAGCAAAAAAGAGTTTCAAGAAAAATTCTTCTCATTATATAACTGTATATTTTAAATTAAACCTCAGAGGGAGTTGTAGCTATAGCAAGGAAAACATCTTGTCATTATCAGCCATCTAAAGTAACATTACTTAGTTTTACTGGATCTTTCTGTATCAGTGTATTTTTTTTATCATTATTATTGCTATGATCTTTTTAAATTCTGTAGAATCTTTGAAAAGATCGTAACTGTGATTTTAAAATAATGTGCCTCCCTTTGTGAGACTTTTCTGCCTTTTCTTTAAGAAAAATTAGAATTTCTTTCCATAGATAATTCATACTTAGATTCTCCAGTTGCATTTCTTTGCTGAAAGCCTGGTGAATGAGCCTCTGGCTTTCTTATAAGTCCTTTTAGCAAATCATTCTGCTCTTCCTTCACACAGTTTATTCACAAATTTCAGAATTCAATTTTCACCTCCATCAGTGCTAACATCAAACTCCTTGGCCAAGTAAAGCTGTTAATTATGACTACTCAATATACCTCACACCTCTCTTAAGTGTTAACTCCAACCGTCCTTTATCAGATTATACTGTATGAAAAACTCCTCACAATTGAAAAATCTCTTAGATGCATTCTCTAGAAAGTTACTTATCCAGTGTTTACTATAAATTCTATGAACATGTAAATACAAGTAATGCCTTTTTAAAAAAAATTTATTTTAAAGGGGGTAAAATTATACACAAGAAAACAGAACAGAATGGGACATAAGAAAGCATAAATTTCAAAGCTAGACAACCAGGAATCTTCACTATCTGTCATATTGTCTCTTGTTTTCTTCCAAATGGTAGTCCATAGCTTTGCATATGGGGAGTTCATACTAAATAACATAGCCAATCTTTTCATAAGATGTGTAATTCACTGGCTCCCACTTGCTAAAGGGGAGGGGGTAGAAAGGAGGGGGGACACTAGACGGGGGACAAGACGACATGATATGAGATGTTTGATTCTCAGCCCGTGTGCCGGCAGGCTCACAGCCGCCCCCAGAGAGAGGAGGAGCTCCTTGTTCTCCCAGCACCCTGAGTCAACCGCATGGTGCAGTCCAGAGCACCAGGTTCTCTTTCCTTCAGGCCGCCAAAAGTCTGCCACACAAGTAATGCCTTGTAAAGGTTTTACTATGGGACAATAAATTTAAGGAAGAAATTCACTCAAAATAAAAAACTAGAATGAAGAGATTGCACGTATAACGAAAATTTAGTGATATGTTAGTGATTAATATGTTATTGGGCTCCCAATAATTGAAAAAAAATTGTATATTACAAGGATTTTTCAAAAAAAGATAGTGAATAATGTATTGCATTTGTATACAGATGTGTTTATATATAAATTCTAACTGCTAACATCATTCTTCCCTGAACTAAATAAAATCATTTACTATTTATAAACCATTGGGAGCCTATAGTTAATTTATATACTGTATGTACAAGCATGTATATACATACATTTATGTAATTAGTAGTCTGAAAAATAGATCTGAAAAAATAGATTTTACAGAGAGAAGCTTGAAGCTGAGAGGTTATGTAATTTATGAAGTCACAAAGCTAATGCCTCTCAGGATTGGGATTTATGATTCCAGAGCTATTAAATACTTTGCTTAAGTGCCTGTATTTATCATTTTCCTTGCCTTGTGAACTGTAATTTGTATTTCGCTTTGTGTTCTCAACCATGATTGCTAGTTTTGTAGATGAAGGATCCATCAACTAGCATTTCCTTAACTCATAAGGTCATGAAAACTTTTAGTCAGGGCAGTGTTGCATAATGGAGAGTGAAGTGTTGAACATTGCTAGCAAAACCATCTGGAAAAAAAGCTCATCAGCCCTTTGTTTCATTACAGCGAAATCACATCTCTTACAAGATTAGATTCAGCGTTAGCGCAAGAAGTGAAACCATGTATAGATAAATGTATCCTGTACATCACTTAAAGCATTTGTAAATACTTTATAAGTTGTTTGGGGTCTAAAAACCCATTTTCATTCATTAGGTAAAATTTCTTTCTGACTTTTAAGATTCTCTAATTTGCTTATCTACCTGAATAAGATATTTCACTTGGTCAAGGACTGGAGAACTCTCATGCCACTTACACACCAGCCCCAGCCACATTTGATTGATATCTGCAAAGTGTCCCAGGCTTGGCTGAATCCATGACCAGTTTAATAAAATGGTGGTAAGATTATTGCTGAGCTATCTAGTTTGATTTTTTAAAAATTAAACATAATTTCATTAGCATTCTTTTTAGATGTTTCTTCCTCAGGTTACATAATCCAAACTCTTTCATTTTTTAAATTAACCTCCCTGATCTGTGTGACATTGTAGCATTGAGTTCTTTCCTATTTTCTACTTTCTTTCTACTTAAAGTTTATCTTTATTCTTTCTACCTTTATAATTAAAAACCTACAAAATATTAAAACATTACTGTAGTGAATACCAGTGTTACTCTTTAAAATGTACTAATTATTGTTTTACCACCTTCGATTTTGCTTTAAATATAGATCAACTATCAGTCAAGTATCAGCAAAAGCACAAAGACACCCAGAGAGTTGTAGACACCATGAATTATCACTACTAAATACTTAAGAAAAATATTTGTAAGAATAATTGTGCTTATATTATTAGAGTACTGTTTTTACTTTTAAATAAATTGCCATTAAATGATACAATGTTGTTGCGTAATCAGTAGTTGAAGCTTACCTTTGTATCCAACCTTTTATATTCTTCCTCCCCAAATTTGAGATCTAGTCAAGATTCATCTGTTTTACTTGATCATCACTATTAGCCTAAAACATTAATATTCCACATTTTAGAAAAAGACGCTGACTTTTTTTGAGAGAAATCCAAGGCCCTTGCCTTTCCTGTATTGTGTAGTATAGTATAGGGTAGTATCTGCTGTGATTGTCTTTTCATGATTTGATATTTTTTGGCACAAAAAAATTATCAAATTTTTATTTTATTATAGAAATCATTTATGTACTTCATAGCTTATCAGGAAGAATATAATGTTCAGATACCAGTGTTGAGATGGATCACTTGAATTAAGGTGATGGTCAACATACTTCTCCATTGCGCAAGTATCTTTTTCCTTATAATAAATAATTGGGAAAGGTAATTGGGTTGAGAGGAAGAATATTTGCATATCATGTGGGCTTTTTTTTCTAAGTGTTTTTTTAACATGGCAGTTGTACCATCTATTGATAATTATTGCTGGAGTATGATACTACATTGGTGACTGTGAAATAGTTATCTTAAAATTATTCCTGTGTATTAATTAGTTGCCATTCATCTGTAAAGGTATATTTTCCCTAACTCAATTTTTCTTTTGGATATCTCAAATCAAGGATTCTTTTTTATTCACTAATCCATCATTATGATTACAAAGTAAGCCTAGGATATCTTGTAGCAGAAAGTAGACTAAAGGAGAGGTGTCATGATATACATGCTAAGTTCCAGATTGTCAGTGGCTCCAGTGTGGTGTCGTGGCTGGCTTGTAAACCTGGGGAACTCATTTTGATTTATATGACGGAATAGTATCCCTAATTTTAAATGGCTTTCCTGAAGTCAGTCCAATCTGGCTTGTTTGATCATGTTTTTAAGGGGGCATTTCCGCATTTACTCTCAGGAAGTGTTGAACAATAACCATAGGAATGTGGCTAAGATAAACAGTGGGAAGTGTTGATTCGTATTTTCTGAGGAAGCACAATTTTCTGGGGACTTCTATTAGCATAACCCATAATGTTGTTCATAAGCCTGATAAAGTTTGTTAAGTCTCAGAAGATGAGGGACTCAGCAGCTGATAAATTTTAAGGTGCTCAAAATGATTTCAGAAAGCTACTAGGATTTTTTTTTTGGGGTCTTACAAGGAAAAGTATCAATGTAGTTCTGATGATAAAAGATAATAGTTTCTCTCTAATATTCTTCCTCCGAGGGTCTACAGTATTCTTTCTTCATATATAGTGGTTGCTGTTTGCATTCTATTGCCATAAAAATGGTGTGTCAGTCGTACTAACTATAGTTTTACTCTTTTCCCATTTTCCTGAAATTTACATAGCTGATTACATTTGCGGAAGAGCTTGATTTGTAATATACTCAAGGTGGTCATTATCTTCTTTGTCAAAGTATGTATCAGGTCAACAAGAGAACTCAGTGACTAAATTCATGTCACATTTGAACCACTTAAACCCTTTTTCTTTTCAAGCCAGGCTATCATCCAGAGGATATACTACTCAAGTTTCCTTGAGACAGCCATCACAGGGAAAGGAAGTATTGTGCCCAGGAATGGTCTGAACAGTGTCTTGAAGTTTTCCAAGTAGGCCTAAGTAATTCTCCCTCTGCTTCCTTTGATTATTAGTCAGGAAGCAGCCAATGAGAGATGAAGCCTTTCTAGGGCTGAATACATTTAGTGTGATCAAAGTGCTTCACTAAGTTTTGTGAATGTGACAAGAGGCAGAAGAGTTGTAAACTTGTGTGTGTTCATTTTGGAGGTAGCTATGGCAGCAGACAACAATATTGTGTACCAGCACATGGCGGGAAGCATGTACCAACTTAATTTTTAACTATTGACGTCTTTCTTGGTAGTTTTTGTGGAAGAAGGTATGCTATTATCAGATTATAACCAGTTCAAAAAAGCACAAACATGACACAGTGTTTTAAAAAAATCACAATGGAGTAATTGTAGTCAGCTGATCAGACTGTGATAGCAGCAGCATCATCTTTAAAACCATTGATTGTGGTAATGCTCCAGGCCAACAGATGGTAGGCATTTGATACACAGTTTGCTAGGAGTGGATAGTCACACTGCCCTGACCAGCATGGCCTCTTTTCCTACAGAGTAAGCAGTCCAGGTATTTGATACGGTCTTTTTTTTTTTTTTTTTTTTTTTTTGTTGTACCAGGTTTTGAACTCACAACATCACACTTGCCAGGCAGGCACTTAAGCCACTGAGCTAAATCCCCAGCATATTTGATAAGGTCTCAAGGCTGGTATACATTGTAGGTTCTACATGAAGCTATGATAGTGGAGTCAGTTAACAATGGTGTTGACTTGGTCAGTACAATTTCAATCAGAAGTTTAGTGTCAGTTGGTCTCTTGAAGTAACTACGGGCCCTTATTCTGAACATAGGAATTAGTGAGCCCTTAGTGGCCAGTAGGTAGGTGTAATTGGTATCTCAGAATGGGAATGTTTTCGAGTGGCACAAGCAGAGTATGTGAGGAGGCCATTGGCGGCGTCAGTAAGTTGGGACTGTGGGGAGGCCTTGAGGCCTGTGTGCTGGGCAGAACAGCAACATCTGCTTTCGGTTTCACACAGTAGAGATTGCTAAGGCTCAACAGCCACAGCAGTCCAGTAAATGTCATCATGTTTTAACTTAATGGACTTATTAGTGAGGCAGGTGCAAGTATTTAGATAAGGCACACACACACATTAAATATTTTCAACACAGAGAATTTGAGCTCCTACAGTAGAAACACAAAACGAAGCAAATGCTATTTTATGCTATAATATAGTAAAACTTTCTGGAAATAAAACTTTTATCTACATATTGAAAGAGTACATTGAATATGTGGAAATGTGATCTGTAATAGTCAATATTGAGACACAGGATAGTATAAGCCTCATTGAGTTTGGCTTCAGATGAGGCAGAGTTGGAGATAAGGTTTTGCCAAGAAATTTTTACTGTTCTTATGTATAAACCTGGTGGGATTCTATGGCCCAGTCAGCAGTATTCTTGAATACGCTATTTCCATAAACAAATTCTGTTGGATTTTTCATACCTTGTTAGTCATTGGGGCCAAGTTTATCTGCTCTTAAGTTAGGATATTCCACATTTATTTGTATTTAATGGTCACACCAATTGGGTGAAATATCTGGAACTCAGACGAAGGAGACAGTTTGTGGTGGGAGACAATTCATGTTGTCATAGGCTCCAGCCAGCAAAAATTGTTATTCCCAGTTTGAAGCAGTGATAAGCTTTGTGTGGATACGCCATGACTTGCTGGACATTTCTGATGCAGACTTTTGGATTGAGGACAGTGATTTGTGGTTTAGGCTATAGAAATGACCAAGAATGCTCAAGTGGGAAGTGCACTTAATTTAATACCTAAAGGGACCTGTATGTTGACCTAGGACTACTTTTGTGATCATATTTAAAGAGAAAGCATTTTTTTGAAAAATTGAAGAAAAATTGAATATGCTTCGTCTTACATAGGCCCAATACATTTTATTTATCATCATGAAGAAACTGGTGCTGCCCTAGTTTTCATACTTTGTGATTTTTTTTTTGCATTTAGAACCAATGTATATTTCAAATTTTTATTGAAGGCCAATAACTTTACTACCCTGTGTCTCAGGGTAGATCACATTTCCATGTATTCAATGTATTCATTCAAGATGTAGATAAAAGTTTTATTTCCAGAAAGTTTTACTGTATTATAGCATAAAATAGCATTTGCTTCATTTTGTGTTTCTATTGTAGGAGCTCAAATTCTCTGGGTTGAAAATATTTTAACGTATGTTTGCTTTATCTAACATGCCTTTTAAAGTTTTATTTTGTCTTTTGGTTCATTACTTGCTTTTAATTTCAGTTTCAGTGTTCTTTATTACATCTTCAGTCACTTCTGTTCTTTAAGGACCTTGTGGTCTAGTTTTAATTTTTGCATGAGTTCTTTGGTCTTTTCTTTTTTATTGGTTAATTCTTACATCATATCTTTCTTATTACCTTCTATTTCAAGTTTTTAATTTCCAATTTGAAATTTTTAAAAATTTTTTTAAAACTGACATTTGCTTTTAGACTATTATATTTTCATTTTTTTAAAGGAAAGATTTTCATCAGTTGAAGTTTGGTTCTGTTTTGTTTTCATAGTTTTTATGGATGCTGTTGGTCATTTGTTTCTCCTTTTAAAATATTTGTTTTCTTTTTTTAGATGAGAAGCAATAGTTTATATGTAAGAGCTGTGGTCAAGCTTTTGAATGACCTATGCATTTCTTAATTAGGTTAATCCTTTTTGTTTAAATGAAGTAACTTGAATGTAACCATCTGTTATGGATTAAAAACTGGTGGTCAACTTAATGCCAGCTGGATTACATCACCATGCTGCTGAGCGTAGATGTTTCACCTGAGGAAAGTTGCCAGCATAAATGGAGACGTGTAGAAGGCGAAGGAAGAACATTGAGGGCGTTGAGGTATTAGTGTGTTGAAGATTGTGAGGTCTCCTACGAGTTGCTGTTTGAGCTGTTGGGTTCTCCTGGAGAAGCTCTGGTCCTCACATCAAGCACTGCTTCCTGGCTTCGGAGGGGAAGACCTGTGCTGCTTGGTCTCCAGGATGGACTCGTCACGCTGGCTTCCTGGCATGTACTCGACTGTGCTTGTCGTCAGAGGAGCTCGGGGCCTCCATGTTGCTGAGGGTGGCTGTGGTGCTTCTCAGGACAGCCCTGGTCTTTGTTGTGAGTTTAACTTCTCGGCTCCAGCATGGAACCCTCAGCCTACCAGCACAGCTCCTTCACCCTGCTGGCATAGACTTCCTAGTTTCCACTGCTGACCTTTTTGCCTTCCCAGCACAGATCCGTAAAAGAAACTTGTGTGAATCCTTCTTGTGGGCTCTAGACCTCCAGTTGGATTCGTGGGAGGCATTGCCATGAGCTCTGGGTCCTTTATCTGGGCTCATGTGGGACATTGCTGTGGGATTTAGGCCCTTGACTAAATATTCTATGTTTTTAGTGTGGTGGGTAGATTTCCTGCATTAACTTGTGTTAACTCTGGGTGACCATCATAAAAATAATATTATAAATTCCATGTCCTGATTCTAATTGTTCTGTGTACAACCCCTGACTACAACACCATCTTTTTATTTCGTTTGTTTTCTTCTTTTTGAAATTTACAATGCTATGTTCTGATTGTTGTGATTCTGATTGTTATTATCATAGATCCCTTGAATTGTATGACTTTTCTGTTTCATTATATAACCTAGTCTCCACCACACATTTACCTCCCCTGAGTTGCATCCTACTTGACATGAAGAGGTGCACTCTTTTTTTTTAAATGATTTTTTCTCTTAAATTGATATTTAGTTGTATGTATTTTTGGAGTACAGTATATCAACTTGAGTGTGTACACTGTGTATAATGATCAAACCAGAGTAATTAGCATTTATACTTCCTTAAACACTTACCATTTCTTTGGGTTGGCAACTTTGAGTTTATCTCTTCTGATTCTTTATGAAATATAATTACTAATTTTGAATTGTAGTCAGACTATTATCCTATAGAATGTTATAATTATTTCTTCAGTGAGTGAAACTTTTGTTACTTATTATCCAGCC
>PVJX010026390.1:0-25899 GCA_004027295.1 Dolichotis patagonum | reverse complement strand
TTCAAAGCTAGACAATTGGAGATATTCACTCTCTATCATATTGACTTTTGTTTTCTTCCAAATAGTTGTCCATATTGTCACATATAGGGAATTCACATGAAACAACCTAGTATGGAATTGATCTGAGCAGGACGAGGAGGGCATTACAGGTCTTCAAGACCAGACATTAAGGAAGCCGTGAATGGCTGTCATAATGTCTCGCATTCTCCTCAAAACAGCTGTCCATACCTTCAAGTGTGTTTAACTTAGACAAGGCAAAGCAAGCTAAGATCACTTTGAACAAAAAGTGATAGTTTTGCTGGACTTCACATCATGACATTATGGAATCAGCACTGGGTATTGTAGTGTCTCTTTTTTTCTTCAAAGTAGTTGTTTATTTCAACATGTGTTATATAGTTGGTTCGTGTAAACTGTTTATAAGCTCTACACATGCGTGAGTCTCTACATGTATATCTGTCATCTAGTTTTGAAGTTCCAACTTCAGCATCTTGCTCCAGAAAGCCACACCCACACTCGACACTTCCCTTGCCTGTTTTAATAGCACCCTCCTCTGATGTGTCTGTCTCCTGCAGTAGCTGTGGGCTGCTTTGTCTTCCTATCTTGTGAAGTGAGCAAGGGCAGTCATGACACTGACCTTGTTCATCGGTTCACATGACCTTGTGTCATTTCCTAGCTCAGCGAATACAGCATTGTAGCAGACAATTGATATTTGGAGTAACTGCAGCAAAAATTCACTCTTTTCTTTATGTATTCTTTACCCAAATAAAAATACAATAAAAGTCTTGTTTTTCTGGATCAAGACTCATAAGTCTTAGCATTGAAAAATAGAAAACTTCCAGTGATATGCTTCTTTATTTTGTGCAACAAAGGCCTATTTTGCTTTATAATACTGCTTTATGAAGACCAAAATCTATATATTCTGACTATAACTATGTGATCAAGGGTAGTATTTTTTTCTGTGTACTTTTCATCTTCTCTGGTTCCCTAGCACATTTGGAAGTATGGTCACAAAATCAAGCATTTTAACTCAACCATGTATTTCTTACTATGGCCGTGTACTTCTGCTTCCCTCAGCCTATCTGTAGCTTCCTTTCACCCCCTGGATCAATCACAACCTCTTGTCCCATGTCCTCAGAGCTCTCCAATATTCGATATTAGTTCTTTGGCTACATCTGCCCTTTGGAGAACACAGATAAGATAATTTATTAACACTGTAATTGTGACATTAATAATGTTTATCACCACTTCCCAATCTATGCCACTCATTGTGTAGTTTGCCACCTTTCTCTTCCTTTGCCTATTTGTCTCATACGTACAAAAGTATTCTATGCATCTTTTTTTGTAGCACAAAAGTCATAGGAGATTTTATTTTGTTCCTCAATAACATTTACCAGCATTTTTGGCCCCACAGCTGTAGAGTAACCAAGATCTGTGAGAGTCAGGTGTCTGAAAAAGAAGTACATGGGCATTTGCAGCCTGGAGTCCACCTGGGAGAGGACGATCATGCCCAAGTTGCCCACCAGTGAGGTCAGGTAGACGACGAGGAGCAGCACAAAGGTGGAGCCTGCAGCTCTGTGACGCCCAGCAGGATGAACTCGGTCACTGCTGTGAGGTTGAGCCCCTCCATCCACATTTGCTACAGAACATATTCCACACAGACATACAGAAAAAGTACTTTCACATGAGTAATTAGTTATGCAAAGCTAGTGTAAATAAGGTGTATCTTGACTTTCAAGTGTAGATTTTGTGATATTCTCACACCATGACCAGGTGATAATACACAAGTAGACAGGCAGCTGAACAAGTTGTTCTCAGGAAAGATAGTTGGATTCACCAGAGAACATTTTGTACCTGTGGAGACACCTTGGTTGTTACGAATGGGATGTGGATTTCTCTGGGCATCTAACTGTTGGAGGGAGGATAAAGTGCCATTCATCTTAACATATTGAATATCCAGCCCTAAACTGCAACAAAAGCAATAACCTTGTTGTAAACTGAGAAAAACTAAAAGTCATTAGACAGACCTGGAGTCAGATAGAGAAGCACATGAAGGTCCTTGGGACAAAATTATAAAGCTTAAATATTGTGAAAACCTAGCACGTTAGCTAAAGAGGTGATGACTGTACTGTTCTTTAATTGTTGGTTTTCATTTATATACTTACAATCGCATTGTGGCACCTACCTATTGTATTTCATGAAATGACAATGGATATGCCAATGACTTATTAAAAATTTCTAACAATGAATTGCAAAGATGAGTTCAATACTTCTTGTATTGTCACAGTTACTATATCCAAATCTAGTCTTTTAAAACACATATACTTGCAAGTGTTATAAATGAGATGGTTAACACATGTCATACATACATGAGTAAAACACAGAAAAATCACAGCAGAAATTGCCTTTATATGAAAAAGTATACCTGCAAAAATACCTATGTTTGTGTACACAGTCAGTGTTATTCCTTCCATCAGTGTACAAAAAGGTTGCCATGGTCAAGTAATTTAACTAAAAGTACTTAGTCTCAAACACAAAATCAAAATATTCTGGAAGGGTGGTTCAGGAGAATGATGGTTGAATGAATGACTCATTGTGTCAGGCAATTTGGACGTAGTACTCTGTGATCATACACATGTTTTTCCTTAGTTGTATTTTGTTCTTTAAATGGTTAGAGTGACTTACCTTAAAAAGTTTTTCTTTCCATATGCACATGCACATTCTTCTGCAAACTGGCTTCCCTTCTTTGGTATAAAATATTAAGCAGATGAAAGACTGATGAAGCACAATAAATACATGCTACCCCTCTCCATCCTGATCCCATCATACCTGCCCCTGTTTTTTTGGATTATCTTCTTTTTCACAGGTATTTTAATAAATCTATAAGGTAAGATGCTTGCATATAAATTTGCTTAAATGCTAAGCTTTCCTGAATTTCATTATCATCACATATAAATAAATATAAATTTATATGATTTTATATATAATCATGTAAAGTAAATGTATATGTTAACTGTATAAGTTTGATAAATGTATACATTGCATGAAACCTTTATAATGGCACACAATATTATATAGACAAATAATACACTAATTCTGAGATCTGTGTCGATCCTGGAAGTGATCTGAAATCTTTCTGCACATCAGATTCCTAAGAAATAAATATGACAGCACCAGACACATAGAAATATATTAGCGATAAAATAAAATGTATCCAGAAGTCTCTAAGTCCTAGAGACTGCAAAACACAACATACAAACAAATGTATGGCATTTAAGATAATATTCTTATTGTTGTAAAAAATTATGCCAATGTTTTCTTAATTAACAAAAGAAATAGTGACATAATTGATATTTAAAATTGTAGCAACAATATTCTGTAAGTCAAGTGAAGGCAATGACATTACACAGAATTAAACACAAGTCCGAAGGGAGCAGCTCACTGTTTCCTCACACGGAGTGCTGTCATCAGAGCTGAGTGCTATCCAGCCTAGCCCAGGCCCTCTCCACTCATAATTTAGATTACAAAAACATTTCCCAGTGACACCATTAGAAGACTGCTTTTAATTAAACCACTGAAAGACAAATCTTACTGTTTTTGTCTGACTAAATTTGTAATTATGAAAAGTAAAAAAGGGAAAAATAGAAGTTAATTTCCTATTTTTCTCTGAGGAAAGACAAAAACTTTTCCTCTCAAATCCCTTGTAGTTCACTGGAACAGGCAAATGACCTTTTCATAGATAATTACTTTTACTGAATATTTGAATTTTAGTTTTTAAACATTAAATATATTCAGATCCCTTCTCAAAATGGAAACATTTTTATCTTTAAAATAATCTTGAGTTCTTATCTCCTACACCTTCACTAATGCTTTTCACTTCTTCACATGAAGGGGAAACTCCTTCCAAGATTCCAAATTGATCATTTTTATCTATGTATTTATCTAATCACTGATTTAAATATATTTCTATTAGATTCCCCAGAAAACAGTTAGAGTGAATAGGTGTTGAAAGGATGTCAGAATAAGAATCCTCAAAGTTTTATATTCTGCCTTTGAGGAAAACTGGTCCTTTATTTATGCTGTGTCTCAGATCACTTTTGTTAGGTAGCACAGTGTACAAATATATATGACTCTATATACATACTCTTAATATTAAAAATTAAATATTTTTTAAGCACACACAATGTAGATACACTCCCAAAGTATTTGAAAATATATTAAAATTAATAAGAACCAAAAGTAGACTTCCTACAGATTCTCAGGAAGTTATGGGGTTGGAGAAACCATGTACTTGCAAATGGCCGCCTACCTTAGAAGGTGACTATTGAAACCTTATTAAACTCTGATCACTTGTGTAGCTATTGGTAATATATGGCAATTTCTGGAACCTTCTCTGTCACCTGTAGTTAAAATTCTCTGCTGGCTTGCCCATGTGTTTTTTAACAATGGTTTTGAAAAACAATTTATGGATTTTTTTTAACCATTTGAAAGTATCCTTGAGGACATGTCAAGCAACTGAGAATTTAATGAAATACCTGAAGGTTGTCCACCATTTGTCAGGGACACAGTGGATACAATGTGAGTATTCTATGCATCTTAACAGAAGCTTCAGAGATACTACTCTCTGAGTTTCTTTATATGGTTAATTCTGTACAACATTCTCAGTTCTTACCTTGTATCTGACTTCCCAATGTAATTATCTGCCTTTTTCTCTTCACCTATATATGTATGTTCATAACTATGAATTATTTGGACCATCCAAACAGTGTAAGAAAATTGAATATTCTCCAAGTATTTTAACTTTAGGTCTTGAAACATAGAAACTTTAATTAAGTCAATAAAAGATTTGTAAGAGGTCTGAGGTAACTTAAATTGATCTTTTTTGTTTTATTATTGTTTTTCTGTTTTTTATGTTTAATGTAAGCATAACAAAGACAGGGTACAAATACAGATTATAAAGCTTTTCGCTTTCTGGGACCATTTGATTGTTTTATTGTGGATGTTATCAAACTTTTATTTACACAAACCTGTAAGTGTAGGGAGACCTCTAAGCATAAGTACTATATTACATTAACAAGTTTTCAAAGGGTTTCAGAGAGGCTGACTAAAAAATGTGTTAAAGCCCTTCAAGTTTCTTATTTATTTATTTTTTTATTTTTATTTTAAAGAGAATAAGCCCTTCAAGTTTCATAAAATAAACTATTTAGCAGTATAGTAATTACATCTCAAATTCTCACTGCGTTTTAAATACTGTTAGGCCCATTGCATTTATAATCTCATTACTCTTCTTTACAATCATTTATGATTTGTATTATTATCTTTCTTTTCCAGCAGCTCTGGCAGTTACATAAATTGCTCTACATATTAGTTTATCACTGTGTGACAAATAGCCATAAATTTACTGGCTTAAAATAATACTATTAATTACATTACAGTTTTATAGATCAGAAGTCCAGACAAGCTCAATTGTGTATTCCAGCCAGTGCATCACAGTGTAGAAACCAAGGTGTTGACCAAGCTGAGTTCTTACGTGGAGAATCTGAAAAGAATCCACTGCCAACCTCATTCAGGCAGTTGGTGTAATTCATATCCTCGTTGGTATGGAGTGAGGTCTCTATTACTTTGGTGGCCATCAGCAAGGGTATTTCATCACTCCTAAAATATGCTTGCATTGTGTTTCACATGGTCCCCTCAATCTTCAGATCATCAATGCTGTGTCTCATTTTTCTCATGATTTGAATTTCTCTGACTTCCTCTTCTCTCTTCTCTAGAACAAGTTCTCAGCTTTTAAGGCTTCATGTGGTTAAATGACGTACCCTTTCCCTCAATAATTTCTCTGTGTTTTGATCGACTGTGCCATGTAACATAGCACAGTCACACGAGTGAGATTTCATCATATGCACAATTAGGGTGGGATATTTTGGTGACAGAGGCAAAATTCTGCTTACCACAAGTTACAGCAGAGTTAAAGGACATGCCTAGTTTGGGATGACTCCAGAACTTTGTTCCTAAACCACATTCTTCAGAAGGCCTGGTTTTAATCTGTGGGGATTATGGACACTAGCTGTATTGCTGTCTAGCCATGCTGTGTTGGTCCCATATGCTGCTACAAAAAGTAGCCTCACAAGGTTCCAGCCCGAAGGTTACATGTGCTGGTTCCACCTAAATCAGGGGATCCAGAAGACCAAGGATCACAAAAATTAAGGTTTCTTTTTATGCTCTACATATTTCTGTGATCTATATTTGTGTGTGTAAGCTTAATCTACCCTACTTTATTGTAAGCTTTGATTGCTACTCTGTACTTGTCTCCCCTCTGTCTTGTGAGCACTCCTTAAAATCTTGGAATTATTGCAATTAGGTCAAGTAACTATAATTTCCATAGCAAGGTGCTAAGAGAATTACAGAACAAAGTCAAGAGAAATGTATTCATGATTATACCAGACTTTTGTGTAACTAGGGATCACGCGAATCTTTATAGAAACAAGATTGGATCTGGTAAATAGTGAAAGAAGATCTTTTTGTTGATTTTAAATAACATAAACATGTAGCACACATATCTTAGGTGTGCAGTATAAGATTTTTTGAAATAAACATTGATTCCTTTGTTAGCAGCATTTGAATCTTGTTTTTTAAAGACAGTGACAAGAATTTGATTTTTGTTCCATAGTTTATTCTTTTCTTTGTTGACAATTTTTGAATATTATTTATCACCAAGACAATGGCTAAGATTTGCTTTCTTTTTTTCCATCTTTCATTCACTATAACTGGTCTGGGTATGTTAGGAACAATGTGGATTGTGTGTGAAACAAAATCCAATTCTACTTTGTTTGACAACTAAGTAATTTAATACAATTTATTGTACATCTCTGGACTTCATTGCCCCTAATTATAAAAATGACACCTTCCCAAATTCTGTTGTTTTGATGATATCTGTTATGATATACTTTGGTCAAGTTGCTGAAAATAGTTAATTCACTTTGATTTTACTGCTAAGGAATTTTTTTCTGCATCTCACGAAGACAGATGAAAAAATTTACAGAAAAATGTGCATGAAGAATTTAATTTACTAAATCTTGTTGGAGTGTGCATGGTGCTTCCTGAATTTAACCTATGGATTTTTGCTTTCAACAGCCAATCAAACTTTGTTCTTCTTATAAAATGCATGTCTTCTCAAATATGTGTCCATTTTTGTGTTTTATTTGAAGCATGATTTTGTTACATTTTATGCATGACTGCACTTAATTTTAATGAGGCATAAATATTTGTGCTGAGATGTGTTACCAAAGTATTAAATGGACATAATGTTGCTGATTATGGCCAGGGTGGATGCACATTAGAGTGACAAAGGTGGTTCTACCTTTTTCTGTGAAATATATAATTTGAAACACGGATGCTGTCATTTTTATAGGTTCTTCCCAGAATTGATGGCTCAGTTTTGACAAGTCAGAGCATCTATGTGATGTTTTAAAGTGTCAAAGAAAATTAAATGAACAGGGCTGAACTATAACTTCTCTCCCTGGAAAGGAAGATATTATGGGCAACACACACGTAGGGAAAGAGATTTCTGGTAATAAAGTTTGGAAAACAGCAACCAAAACAAAACCATTCATGTTGTCATTCAGTTTGTAGGAAACAAAAAGAGTTTTTACTATGCAAGTACCTATAGTACTACAGATATGCAATGATCCCTTCATGCAAGGGGCAACAGCTGTTTGTCTGTTTTGTTTTCAGCTTTATTTTCTTTCCCACTGCCATTCTGTCAGTACGTGGCTTCATAAAGCTGTAGGATTCTGTTAGGGAAAGCACCAAGTCCGTGTGCGTTGGAAGCCAGCATGTTGGCTTTCTAACTTGATGACAGTGTTTTATTATAACTGGAGGGAGAGTGTGACTGTGTGTGTGAGTGCAGGGAAGCAAATGCCGCACTATTCTGTCTGGAAGTGAGTGATCTTCTGGGATTTATATGCTTCATTCTACAGAAAGAATGTTGTAGCGTTGATTTCATTTTTTGTTTGTTTGTTGGTTTGTTTGTTTGAATATCAGATGGTTCTGTGTCTGTCAAATGCTTGATGGAAAGCCTTATAGCAAAGTTTCCTTCATGGCGATGTCTTGATGTTTTGGCTATAAAGTAAAATTCCATAAAATTTGATTGGAAATTGCCTTTATGTGCTGCCATCCAATGTGCTATTAAAAGCTCAGAACCTGAGTGCTAGTTTTAACTCAGAGCTGTGTTTGTCTTAGGATGTGAACGCATCCTTTATCTCATATTTTGTTCCTGCAGAACATCTCTTCCAGCCTTGCATTGCATTCCATAGTCTTGTTTCACCTGCATTTGCTGTACACTAGGACAGTTTTTGGTGTCTCCTTTGAACATTTCCAGTGCCCTGAATTACAGTCATTCACTGTTTTTTAACCCTAGACTTACCTCCTAAGAAATGTTTCATACCAAAGATTCCTCAATGGGCATTTACTGAATATTTCTTTAGGAGACTTTTAGTGCAGTGAAGATGCTTTAACACTGACTCTTCTTTATTAAAACTTCTTGTTGGCACCTTCCATTGTGTGGCCGTATCACCCCTGTTTTGTTTTCTTACCAGCTGACATCTAATATTTAGGTGATCTGGTACACACTTTTATACTCTCTGTTACTTCATGACTTATTGATGATTCTGTTTTTCCTTGAGTGGAGTCAGAGAGTGGCTTTTGCTATTGTGTGTTTTCTTTCCTTCTCACAAATATCTGGATTCTTTCTCTGAATTCTTATATGAAGAGATGCACCTTAAAACACGATTCCTTTCCTTTTTCATGAATTGGCATGCTTACTTAACCTGAGGGAAAAAGAGAGAGAATACAAATTAAAGGGTAATAGAAGTTATAGTAGTCCTTTGCTTTGTCTGGAAACAGGTTGCTCAGTGTCCTAAAGGAATATAAATGATATAGACATTTCTTCACATTTTCCTTAAAAAATAAATACATAAAAAGGTAAATGGCAGTCCAGCCAGATTGTTTATTTCTGCTTTCATGCCTCATGGTGGCTCAGATGTTGAAATTCTCTGAATGGAAAAAGAATGTTTTAAATCTTTCCTTCTGTTAATGTTGTTTGCTTGATGTAAATATTCACTTCTAGCATGATAAGGGAAATAACAGGATTATGAATAAGTCTGTCATTTCCTTATAGTTTATATTTCATGTATTTCTACTTGAAATGGAGAAAACATGTTTTCAAATATAGTCACTCTGCACAGCCCTTATACCTTATGATAAGACTTTATTTCCAGTTAATAATGTGCAGTATCTCTTCACATATTCCAGTTAAATCTTAATTGGTTTGACTAAGGGTCCTTACTTCAGAACGTTTGGTTGTTATTATAGTCAGGGATTGTAAGGAGAACAATGAGAATCAGGACATGGAGTTTATAATATTATTTTTATGATGGTCACCCAGAATTAACATAAGAAAATGCAGGAAATCAATCCACAAAACTAAAGACAGAATATTTAGCCAAGAGCCTGAATCCCACAGCAATGTCCCACATGAGCCCAGATGAAGACCCAGAGCTAATGACAATGCCTCCCATGAGTCCAACTGGAGGTCTGGAGCCCACAAGAAGGACTCACACCAGTCCCTTTTACGGATCCGTGCTGGGAAGGCCCAAAGGTCAACGGTGGAAGCTAGAAAGTCTATGCCAGCGGGGTGAAGGAGCTGTGCTGGAAGGTTGAGGGTTCTGCCCTGGAGCTGAGAAATCACACTCACAACAAAGACCAGGGCTGTCCTGAAAAGCACCACAGCCATCCTCAGCGACACGGAGGCCCCGAGCTCCTCTGACGAAAAGCACAGTCGAGTACATGCCAGGAAGCCAGTGTGACGAGTTCGTCCTGGAGACCAAGCGGCACACATCTTCCCCTCTGGAGCCAAGAAGCAATGCTTGATGTGAGGGCCAGAGCTTCTCCAGGAGAGCCATTGGCTCAAACAGCAACACGTAGGAGAACTCACAATGCCTCAATGCCTCAATGCGTCTAACGCCTCAGTGCATCTCCTTCTCCTTCTTCATGTCTCCATTTATGCTGGCAACTTTTCTCAGGTGAAACATCTATGCTCACAGCATGGTGATTCAATTCAGGTAGCATTAAGTTGACTACCAGTTTTTAATCCATAACAGTTGTATACAACTGCCAGACATTGGACCAGGGGTTTAGCTCAGCAGTGTAAGTGCCTGCTTGGCAAACGCGAGGGTGTGAGTTTGATCCCTGGTACCAAAAAAACAAAACAAAACAAAAAATAACAAGCAAACAACTGCCAGACATTGAATGACCTTTTTTGGTGTTTTGTGACCAAGTATTATTATTTTTTCAGTAGTATACTTACTGTGGACTTCAGTTTAATTCATAAAATTATTGAAGTGATATGAGCCAGAAAGTGATTTTTCTCAATAGTTAAGATGATAGAACATATCAACTGGTATATTGGACACTGTACTGTGGAGATTACTAATGTAAGACTTTGCTCTCATAGTGTCCCCCCACACTAGAAACAGTTTTTGTTGAGCTGTGTGAGTTTTTCTAAACATTTATTTAGAGTTTATAAGTCAGTTATAACTGTGTGCTCACATATAAATGATCAATACACTAACAGTCATATCACAACATGTGACTGTGAAAGCACAGAGATGAATGATGACTTGGAGACTAAACTTAGTTTAGTCTCTGAGAGACACAGAGGGGTCATCTCAGCAGAGAGCACCCATTATTACAGAGACTCCCAGCTTCAAAGCTGAGAACTCCCTGGCTTTTATTTAGAATATCAGTGTAAGTGGAAAAAACAGAAGAAAACAGTTTGGGCAAGGAGCTTTGTCAAGGCTAGATAGTTTTCCTCAGGGAAAGGGAAGGACAATGGCCAGACATACACACCTCACTAATCTAAACTTCTTGTCTCACCATTCATTTCTGATAGAACCTGTGTGCTTCTGCCCTGAGGTTTAACCATTCCTTCCCCCAAAGCCTGTGTTTAACTATTCACTCCTCCACCAAGTCTGTCTCCTAAAAAATATACTTCTGTTTCCTAAAATTATGATACATGTTCATGAAAAGACAATGTAAATACTAGCAAAACCTTACTAAATAGTAGCTAATTCTGAATTTTCTTGATACAGTCTAACTATAGCAAAATATTGATAATCAAATTTCCCAAAGAAAATTAATTTTCTGAAGAGTTACACATTTTTCTCCTGTAAGTTTCTTAAGATACTTTATATCAAAATTACTTGTTACTTTACATCAAAATTACTTAAGGTATAAAGTTCTGGCTCAAAAGTATTTAAGATGTAAAGTCCTGGCTATAAAATATCTATCTTAATGTCAGTCTTGTTTACCTCTGCAGATCCATAGTACTTTTATGCACAATACTATATATAATCACATTTAAAATGTACAAGCTTTATAAGGGTAGGGATTTGGAAAGGTGGGTGCTTTGTTTTATTTTGTTTTGTTTTGTTTTGTTTTCTTCTCCACAGAGGCACATAGAAAGTGGAAGGTCAAAATTGGAAAGTTGGTGTGAGCAGTTTGGGAAGGATGGTCAACAATGTGGTACAACAGAAACAGTTGTCCTAGCTGAGTAGCATAAAGTTAGTGCTCTTCTTGGTTGTTCTACTGACTGAGTTGTGGAAACCTGGAACAAGAGATTTAATAACTTGTCTCTCTTTATTTTTGATCATATAGATTTGACCCTCTATATTCATGGGTTCCATGTGTATATATCAAAAATAGTTATGAAAAACTATTGAACATGTAATATTTGTGTCATTATTTCCTGAATAATATAAGTGATTATAGAGCATTTACACTGTGATGGATATTATAAATAACCCAGAGATAATTTAAAATACACAAGAGAATATTTGTAGGCTACCTACAAGTACTGTGCTACTTTATCTAAAAGACTTGAGTGTCTGTAGATTTTGGTATCCATGGAGGATCTTCAAGTCAGTTCCCCAACATACCACTTGTTAATTTCCCCAAAATTACTTTCACATTTAGTTTTCAGAATAATAGTTGTTTAAAATGGAGATGATGATGTTAAAGGGGTAGCGGGGATCTGTGGGTGAGAAAGTAATTTAAACTTCAGAGCAGGAGAGCATTTTCTAATTTTATCTGTAGTGAAATTTCTCAAGGGAACTATACTGTGAATGGATCTTTAGAGAGTCCAAATTGTGCTTCAATAGGCACCCCAAAATACAGAAACAACGTCAATACTTGATAGAGGATATTTTCAGAAATATACCTATGGAGGCAACAGTAGCAAGCAGTGTTTCTATCTAAATGGCTGGCCCTGTTGATTTCATGCTGGGCTCTCTAATGACCTAAAAGTGTGTAGAGTTTAACAGTTAACACATAAACTTGGCATGCAATGAACTATGCACTCACCCTTCAATAGCTGAGTCTTTCTTTTCCTGTAAAAAAAAGAATAACCATGAATGACTAGGAATCAGAGTAATTCATTCCAACAGATAGATTAATTGTGTGATTAGAATCATAGTATGTCTAAAGGTAAGTGTCTGGCCTGAGTTTTTAACACTAACTGAGTTTTAAAAATGATATTTGTTTTTCTCTTCAACTGTGAGTTTAATTCCTCACAAATTCCTTTCAAGTGCAATTGTTAGGTAAGTCTCTAAGAATCTAAAGTAGTTTCCCATTGTCTACCATATCAAATCAGATTCTTCAACGTGGCTTTGGAGCTCACAGGCTCCAGACTGCCTTTTTACTTGTTACTTTTGGCTTCTTTCAGTGCTTTTCAGTCAATGGCATCTTTTAGGTTTTCTTGTAATATAATGGTATTATTTTTCCTACTCTGTATTAGCATAGAATAACCTCCTTCTTCCATTTGAAAGTTTATCTGCTCTTCAGAACTAACCTCAGTTGCCATCCAAATCAAACTTCTCTATTCACAGCAGAATTTATTCAGTATTGTTTATTATTCACTTATCCATATATCCATAACTGTTCTAAAAGCATGCATGGAGTGTTTTATGTTTACAAGGACTGTCCTCTCCTAAGCATGAATTCCTATTGCATGTGTAGTCATAAGACATCAGTATATTATTTGTAGCTGAATGTTTATGACCACTATAAAACAGTCCACAGATGGCGGTGATTATGTCTGTTTTGTTTTTAAAGCGACCTAATGCAATAGTGTAGGACAAGAGCAGGCAGGGATTCATGAAGTCGACTGTGTGTCTTCTCTTGGCTGCTTCTAAGAGGGCCTGGCACACCATAAGGAAGGGTGAATTCAGGTTCCTGTAGTCGCAAGCTTTCATTGTGCTTGGGCTGTTTAAGAAAAGAAATCACAAGTTAGGACTGCATAATTAGGTAATTGGAACAGTTTCTAAGAAAGAGGCTATTCTAAGATATTATTGACCAGCAAAAATAACATCTTCATACTGTAAGAAAAACTACAAGGTGTCACTGATTGAAAAGCATAGGAGAAAGTCCCTTTAAGAAAAAGAAACAATTATGACTGCATAATTGGTTAATTGGAACACAGTTTAGGTATTTCTTTAGAGTGGGGAAAGAAATGACAAGTTTCTGATATTAAAAAAAAAGAGAAATACTATGCTTATGGCAAAACAGTATTGTAATTAAGACCCTGACTCATCTTTATAATACTTCCTTCCCTACAAATATTTGGGTGCATAAATTCAGATTTCCCCTTCATACATCAGTAAATTTTAATATTTTATATAGAGGAAACAGAAAGAAAATTCATTCTTTTCTTTAGCAAAGCCAATTGAGAATTTTATCATTGATGGTTAGGAAGTATTCACTCACCTCCATAATGTGTTACCAAAAACGTTACCTTTCTGACTACCTCCATAGCTGTTGTTTATGCCGTCACAAGTGGAGGGAAGGAAACCATGCAGAAGCCCGGCTTTCCGGTCTCACTTGCCATGGTCCCAGGCTGGCTGGGCCCTTGGCAGCACTGGGTACCTCCTTTACCTTCGGGAAAGGCGTTGGTGTCATAGGTGAGGGGAAAAAGTGGAAAGTAGCCTGAGCCTAAGACATAATGAATTTGAAGGCTTGTACTTACATCTGTAGGCTCACAAGTCAGGTCTCCTTTCTCCCTGAGGTCCTCTGGAGGTTACCTGTCATTTGAGTGTAGACAGATTGAAGGAAATACTGGTGGACTCCCTGCTAGCAGTTCCTGCTGCAAACAGCAGGAACTTTTAGGAGGCAAAATATGAGCACCTGGCAGCCACTACCCTCCAAACTTCTGCTAGAGACTTCTTGGGATGTCACTTCCTCACACGGGCAGTGCAGGAGCAGGGTGCCAGTACATAAGTTCCATTTCTTGCCTGGGAAATCTACTGTATGTGCTCAGGAAGTTAACCATGATGTTTTACTCTTTTATTGCCAAATAATGTTTTAGTCAATTTTTAGAAATTTTTTGATAAATAACTTTTTGGATTTTTATACTTTTTTTGTATTTGCAAGAATAATTGCTTTTCTCTACTTAATTTAGAACAGGATAGGATTCCAGATAAACCAGGATCAGATCCTTGGTTCTTACATATCTTGTGTAGCAGATGCTGTTCTGTGGTCTTCTTCCTCAAGAATGTAGAATTTGTCATCCCAAGGGCTAGCTCTGTACACAACAGTCTCTGCTTGTCCAAAGTCTCTCTCCCTTAACAGCCTTCATCCAGTGCTCACTGGTGGGAGTGGGGTTGTTTACGAACACCCTGATGTGGATCTTCCGACTTGGTACAACTCTCGTGGCCCACCATCCCAGCTTCAGGGCCTCACCAGACCTAACTCATGGCTGCATAGTAACTTGACTTCTCTTCCCTCTGCATGATTTAACCATCTCCCCTTCCGGAACACACAGTTATCCTGAAGACATGTCCCAGTACATGTCATATATATAAATCTATCTCAGAGACCTGTAACATCATCAACTTTTAAAGAAGCACAATCTTTTTAACAATAGCATTTGTGATTAAATATGCCTATAATTGCTACATTCTGGGAGGTTGATGCAGGCGGCTCACAAGATCAAGTCCAGCCTCAGCAACTTAGTGAGTCAGCAAGATCCTGTCTAAAAATTAAATGAATAATTGAAGTTCAGTTCAAAGACACTGAGTTGTTCATCCCTTAGTACTGAAAAAATATTGTTGCTTTTTTTTCTGGAGCTAGAGTGATCATATAGAATATAGCACCCAATTTTACAAACTGAAAAAATGTGCTTCTCTTATATTTGAGAAAATGCACTATCAGAGTACAGGTGAATGCTGCAATTTCTGTGCGATTGTGTCCACTGTGACCCATAACCTGAAGCAATTAGAAGCCTTTTATTGAAGCCATTATCTCAACAAAGGTTAAAGATTGCTGTTGTTCCCTTTTTTTTTGCACTTTCCTCTTTACCTGCTCTCCTGGCTTGATCTCACCTGAATATGTGCTTTGGGGCCAAGGGATTGTATCTGTGGTCCTGTTGTCTCTTGAGCTATTTGCTTTCATCTGTCTTACTGAACTTCTTCTTTGATATTGTGCTGGGCTCTCATACAACATATTCCACAATAAATGAGTCATCTTTCCCTAAAAACAGTCTTATTTTTAATTTAATGGCACTGATATCTCAGTATTACAGGCTATAAAATCTGTTAGTCATGGTAGAGTCTTTCTCCTCCCTCACACAGCACATCCAGATAACCAACAAGAATTATTAATTTTCTTATGAATTACTACTCCAACCAGTTCTCTATATTCTTCTCTCTTCTTCCTGCTCTTCCTCCTCTTCTTCTTCTTTCTCTTCTTTCTCTTCTTTTGCCCCTTGCCCTCCTCCTCTCCTTTCTCTCCACTCCCTCCCTTTTTCTTGTTCTGCTGTTCCTGATTGAACCCAGGGACTCATGCATGCTAAGTACATACTTTACCACTGAAACAACCTCCACTCTTACTGCTACTTCTTCAGTTCAGATTCTGCAATGACTGATTCGTTATTTTCTTACCTTCAGTCTTGCTCCCTTTAAATATATCCTGTGTGCACTGGTTAAGATATCTTTATCAAAGCAGATTTTATCTGTCAGTACACTAATGAATACAATGACGAGTGCTGTTCCTGTCACTTGGAGGTCTCTGTGAGCCACTCCAGTTTCTCATTTACAGCGTCCTTACCACTCCCTCCTCTAACTCCGTGAGAATTGAATGTCTGGAGTAGAACTGAACTTCTTGGAGTCTACTAGTGTGCTTCTTATGTCTCTACCATTATTTTCTCTCTGCCTGGAAAACCCTTTCTGCTTTCTTAGCCTAACTAAATGCATTCACTTGCTATGTTTATTTTTATCATTGCTTCTAGGATTTTTTTATCCTGAAAATCCTATAATATTATAATGAAAGTTTATGTTGTGTATCCATAATATCCTAAATGATGGGAACTGTAATGATTTGTCTTTGTATCCTGGAACTTGTGAGAGGCTCAGTAAATGTTTGCTGAGCAGGACTGTGTAAAGTCTGTTGATTTCTTGATGTTTTTGCATTCATTGATGCATTTCTTACTTGTTACTGAAATCTCCATGGCTTATGATTTTATTATCAGATTTTGGTCCTGAGTTGGTATAGTTCTGTATAACTGTAAAGAGCTTTAAATTTCTGTAATGTTTGAAAAAACGTTCATAAAGTATTCAGAGGTTTGTTTTATTGTATACATTTTGCCTAGCCCTTTAGCTCATTTTGTGGTTTTCATTTTGATGAGATTTCTTCATACTCTTGGATTTATTTTGATAGTATGTATTTTGTTAAAAAGCCAGTGTGAAAATTGATTTGCATGAACATGTAATTTATCAAAAAATTGTGCAAAATGACCATTTTGTATTTTTAATATATATATTTTGAGACTTTGCTTTTTAGTTTTGCTAATAGTTACTTTTGAAGAATCATACCTGAGTTTCATAGCCACTTGTTTCCACATCTCAACTTGTTCACTTCTTTAATAATAGTTTATTACATTTTCTTGGTGAATTATTTTTCATTTTTGCATCTCTGATATTAATGCATAAAAATAGCTCAATCTATTGTATTTGGTATGCAAGGTTATAAAATTCTGTATAACTTTGTTTTTGCCATATTCCACAGGTATCTTAAGTGTAATTGCCATTTTGACTTCCTTTTTATCCAAGGATTATATAGAATAACCATTCTATATTTAAAACTGGATATATGCTTGTTTGCTATCCTTCTATTATTGATTTGTAAGTTCATTACAAAATTATTATAATTTAATGTGATTCCATTTACTACTTCAATACATTACTGATATTACTAATTTGCACTCACATGGTACACCAGGTATGTTTTAAGGGTTTTGTAATTTTTAAGGCTATTTGGTCTAGGATATAGGCACTTTAGGTTAATTTCCTAAACATCATTTTATGAGTGCTGTATGTGTTGACTGTACATTAAGAAGAAAACTCACCTTTATTGAGATCTAACTGGCATCAAGTGAACTGCATATGTTTAAACTGTGTAATCTGACGAGTTTGACATTTGTCACATCCCAGATCACCACAGTCCAGTATCTGTGTGTCAGTTCATTAGGGCTGCCATAACAAAGTACAACAGGCTGGTAGTTTGTATAATACATTTTCTCACAGTTCTGGAGGCAAGAGTCCAAAATTAAGTTGTTGGCAGGTTTGGTTCTTTCTGGAGCTGCCCATCTCCTTGGCTTGCAAATAAGATCTTCACATTTTGTCCACGAATAATCGTTGCTCTTCGGATGTCTATCTGAGTTCTAATCTCTTCATCTAATTTTTATTTTATTAATCTATATTTGCAGTACATAATGATTACTTTCCACGTGAGGAGTTGGTGCATGTCTATAACACAACATGATTCATTTTTTTCTCCTCTCCTTTCTCCATTTCCCCCCATCTCTTGGTCCCTTTCCCATTTACCACATACCTAACTCTCTGTTTCCTGTTATCTGTCTCTTATTTTGCTCTTTAATTTATTTATATTTTGAGTCTTTCATATAAGAGAAACCATGAAGTATTTTAAGTTTAATTTCCTGTCTCTGTAGGGTAGAGAGTTATCTACCAACATTTCATATACATAGGTTCTACATAAAAACATTATGTATTTTAAAATTGTATTCTAAGCAGCAGTATAATAGAAATATCTATAATTGGCTTATTAGAGCCAATAGTTGAATAATCAGGAAATTTATAAACTAGCTTTTAAACCACTGGGAACCTTGAAATCTGAATAGTGAAGTATTTATACAATAGGAATTGGTAAATTTTCTAATGAGTTTTTTTTTCTGTTTTGAGAGCTCCTTTATAAACATAACAATATGAAACCTAATAATTGTATGTGTTTATATTTCTTAAAAATAATGATGTTTATCATAATCTTTTTTCCTATTAATTTTGCTTTATACAATTTGAAGCTATTTTGTTAGATGCATACATGTTCATAACTGTTCTGTCTTTACAGAGGTTTTGAACTTTTTTATGTGAATTATCCTTGGTACTATTTACTGCTTTTCACTTGGATTCTATTATGATGTTATTATTTTTGCAGTCACATTTAATTAGAATTATTTTTATGTTTATCTTTATGTTTAAATTATCTTTAATTTTAAATTATTTTATCTTATTTTATTTTTATCAACCTATAAAATGTATCTATCTACTTCTGTGGTTCTTAAATCAATCTTTGCTTTTTGCTAGGCTGATCTGGTGTTTATAGCATCTTTGCATGTGTCTTAGTTACTTTTCTCTGTTTTCTGAGACAAAATATCTGGAATCCAAAGTTAAAGTGGCAAAGGTTTATTTAGCACACAGTTGTAGAGATTTCAGTGTGTATTTCACTGGCTCCAAGGCAAGGTAGCTTGGCAGAGAGGCATCACAGAGTGGAACCAGTTCATGGCAAACAGAAGAAAGCAAAAGCAAGCAAGCAAGGGACCTTTACAGCATCTGTCTTCCCCTATTATCTTATCTGGACTACTCAGGGCAGGTAGTAGTCACACCCTTAATCCTAGTGCCTTTGAGCCTAGCATTGCACCATGAATCAATTTCAGTATCACATACTCTAGATCCAGACACCTCTAAAAAAGCCCCACCTATGATCACATAATGTTATAGGGGGACTTCTAGACACAAGTCACAACAGTATATATGAGTAAATGATTTTTAGTGTGTGATGGCTTATTACTGTCATCATACTTTTAGGTACGTATATTTTTTCCTGTACTTTCTTTATGGGATATTTTTTCTTTTCTCTGCCACTACCAGCACCACTATCACCTTCTGTTAGATTGCTAAAGCTTTCTTCATCTTATCTTGTTTTGCCTTGAGTTAGTGTGCCCCCACACACATGCACACACACACACACACACACACCTTTCTATCTATCTTTATATCTATATCTGTGTCAATATCAATAGCAATATCTAAATCTATGTCACCTATATCTACATATAAGGCTTGGGATTTTTTCCCCCCATGGCTAATTTTCTCTTAATTTTTGCAGTTAATTAGTGTGAATATGTCTCAAGTAACTCAAATAAAATAATAATCATACCATGAGTTCAATTCCTCATTTTCCTTGTTTTATATCATTTCTCCCATTGAGAATATCCATGATTTTCTGCATTGCCATTTGAGACAGTACATGGCTAAATCAAAAATTGCCTAGCACTGGACTCAAGATATAGTGATTGCAAAGGATCTGAGGGAAAATTTTATGACTTAAATGTGTCTGATATCATGTCTCTGGTGATGATTTCATGAGCCTGTCCATCTGTCAGATGCCATTTGCATACAACAGTGTCCTTTTTATGTTGAAATTACACCTCAATCAACTTGATTTAAAGGCATGGTCAAGGACTTCAGAGATAGCAAGAAATAATTATCAGCATACAGATTGGTAATTCAATAATTGCCAATCTGGTAATTATTCAATAGTTCAGGATTATTAATAATACTGATTTGTGACCACACATTAGAACAGGTATGATTTCAGTCTTTTGTAATTTTATTTTTTCAAAATTATAATTAATCAATTTATTGGCACATTTTAGATATACATAATGATCACATCCATCATAGGGAATTTGTTTCTGTAATGATATATCTTGTTTTTGCCATCCCTCTCCCCTCCCATCAACCCCTCTTCTCCTTTTCATTTACTAAAGCTTTGTTTCCATTTTCCTTCTTTTCTTATTCTTTTTTTCCTTCCTTCCTCCCCCCACTTCCCTTCCCTAGTTCTCCTTCCCATTTGATTATTTTGTTCTTCTTTCACATTATGTCTTATACCTTTTAGTTCTTATTCATATTTCACATTTTTCATACCAGAAAAGCAATGTGATATTTACACAAGTCCAGTTTATTTCACTTAAAAGAGTATGGCCTCAAAATGCATTCATTTCACTAGAAATGTCTCAAGTTTATTTTTCTTTAGGTTAGTAGTACTCCATTGTAGAAAAACCCCACATCTTTATCCATTGATTGGTTGATAGTCATTTGGGTTGTTTCCAAGATTTTGCTATTACAAACTGTGTTGCTATAAATGTAGGTGTGTATCTATCACTGTGGTAGGATCAGTGGAACAGATTAGAAAATACAGAAGCAAGTCCAAACACACTCAGCCACCTTATCTTTGACAAAGTGGCCAAACAGCTTCACCAGAAGAAAGAGAGTCTCTTTAATGAATAGCATTGGAAAAACTTGCTCCCCACATGCTGAAGACTAAAACTAGACCCATTAGTTTCCCATGCACTAAACTAAAATAAAAATGGATAAAATATATGAATATCAAAACACAAACACTGGATTTGCTAGAAGAATGAATAGGCAGAACTCTTGAAGACATAGATATAGGTAAAAACTTTATGAACAAAACCCAGGTTGCAAAGGAAACATTACAAAGAATCAACAACTAGAATCTCATCTATTTAAAAGGTTTTGCATGGCAAAAGGAATCATCAACAGAGTGAAGAGACAACCCACAGAGTAGGAAAAATTTGCCAGCTGTTCCTCAAAGGACTAATACCTAGAATATATAAAGAATTTTAAAATTCATGCCTCTTTATTTAAAGACACAATCCAAAAAATGGGCATCTGAAATGAATAGACACTTCCCAGGTGAATAAGTAGAAATGGCAAATAAATATATGAAAAAATGTTTACTATCACTGTTCATTTGAGATATGTAAATTAAAACAATGCTGAGATTTCATCTCACTCCAGGAAGAATAGCTATTATCCAGAAATCAACCAATAATAAATGTTGATGGAGATGTGAAGAAGGGACCCTTCTCTACTATTGGTGGTGGGAATGTAGACTGGTGCAACCACTGTGGAAATCAGTGTGATGATTCCTCAGAAAACTAAACCTGGAGGTTCCATTTGACCTAGCTATTCCCCTTCTTCATATCTTCTTCAAAGAATTAAAGAGTTTTGTAATTTTAGATGTTGCAGGAACATTCTTTCCTCCATAAAATGTGTAACCGGAGAGAATTTAAAACTGACACAATGAATATAACAGATAAAATGTGTTGGAAACTTACTGTCTGACCTAGAATGATAGTACAGAGAGTAACTGGAACAACTCCTGGGTAGAGAAGCAAGCTCAGCTAAGAGGCTGTGAGAATGGGGACAATGTAATTAAATTAAAAAGATGCAACATGTACTTATTAGTATGGTGTTGGGTACTGGAAGTGCAGTATTAAACAAGGTTCAAAACCACAAGAATTTCATGTTTTCACAAAATGATGTAAAACAACAATGTACTTTTTAATAATCTCATTAGTTAATTAGACCCAAATGTAGATGCTACTTATTTTGTAACCAGTCTTTCCTATATGTATTATTTGCTAAAATGACTTTTTCATTGTCTGGAATTCCTTTTCATATAGTTATTTCACAGACATTTTCAAGTCTTACATTTTCTAAGACCTGCTGTGAAAGAATGGTGTTTTCTCTCTTTCTGAAATACTAATTACTTTCTAAATTCAAACTCATTTTCCCTTAGAACTCTGAAGATGAGTTCTTTTGTAAGTACCATGATCAGATTCTCTCTGACTTTTCTTCTTAACTTGCCATTAGCATGTTTTTCTTTATCTTGGAACTAGGAAACATAATTTAAAAATTATTTTGTTATTCATTTATCTCTTTCAATGTGAAAGCTTGTATTTCTTATTATCTGTGAAATTTTCATTTATGCCTTTGTAAGTATTTCATCCTTTTCCACTTTGTTCTTTC
Organism: Dolichotis patagonum; assembly: GCA_004027295.1. Taxonomy (NCBI): domain Eukaryota; kingdom Metazoa; phylum Chordata; class Mammalia; order Rodentia; family Caviidae; genus Dolichotis; species Dolichotis patagonum. The sequence continues at coordinate 3,661 of PVJX010026390.1, read as the reverse complement.
ATTTCTAGAAGTCCATTTAGATATTATGCTATAATTCCTAAACCTATTTAATAATTTTCAACATTTCTCCTTCTGTAGTACAGAGCAGGAGAATTTCTCTGCCCTTAGTAAATATTTGAATGAATTGTGTCTGGAAACACAGGAACAGCTCTCATCGCTTGAACCTGGAGAGTATACTGTCACAGCTGGGCTTCCCTGTGGAAGCTGCCAATTAGACTTGCCCCTAGAAAATTGTAATAACTGGGAGTTTTCAAGAACACTTACCAAAACATTTTTCAAAACATTAGTAGCAAATGACCAAAAGAAGTACATGAATATATTACTTCATAAAACTATGCTGAGAGAGGGTTAGGAGCTTGTACTCTAATATTTTCTCTGCTATATATTTGCATCTTTCTTATCTAAGATGATAAACTGCTTGAGGTGTTTATGTATCCATTTCATATAACATCATCTGTTTAATTAAACCTTTTGGGATAATAATGGCAACTAATGTGTGTATATCGTGTAGTAGCCTTTGTCTTCAGCAGGTCAATAATATTTAAATTTATTGTGGTTTGCTTTGGAAGCATAGTAATATAATTAAGCAATTTATCTTGCTTAAGGCCTTCTCCAAAATGTAGTGATTTCATTGATAAATATATATGTTATACACCTTTGTATAAAATGTTTTTTAAAAAGAGACTAATCATACAAAATAGTATGTTCTTAAAAATGAAAGATTGTAAGCAGTCATTTATTTCTGTTGTTTTGAGGAAATGTGAGACTTACAGGACAAAGAGAAATTTTCTGTTGCTGTAACAAAATACCTGAAGCTGTATATTTATAAAGAAGAGAGGTTTTTAAGGTAAAAACTAAAGATCTGGCAGGCCCATTAGTTTGCTGTTAGGTGCGAGACTCTTGACAGATGGCATTAAGGTGGGAACACACACAAGATGCAAAAAATCACATGAGGAAACTAGACTGGGGGAATTCAGGCACCAGAGTTGCTCTTTTATCAAAGAAACTACCTTGGGGTCTTTATGAATGCCTTTAATCCTTTGTGAGGGTGATACCCAATGACCTAACCACCTCATTAGACCTCACTCTCCAAGGTTCTTCCATGTATTAATGCCACCATATTGGGAACCAACTGTCTCTCACATGAGTACTTGAAGGACAAGCCACACTCACATCACAGAAAGGGCCTGTTAATCAATTATAAAGCCTTATAAGAGAAATAAATACCCTCTCATTGCTTCTTCTGCCTTCCACTGCCATGAACTGCTGTCCCTCTGCCATGTGTCACTTGGCCTTGGAGCCGGCTGATTTTGGACTGAAACCTTCACAAACTGTGAGCTAAATAAACTTTTTCTCCCTTTAAAAAAAAGTGAGAGAAAAATAAATATCAACTGCATTCCTAGTGTGTGAATCAATTTTTGAAAATTTAGTGGTAACTTCTAGTCTTATAGTTTAGAATGGTTTATTGCTTAGCCTTACTGTTGAGCATAGATTGTGTTTGAGGAACTTTCTTATTTCAGACTTTCATTTAAGTGTCAATGGAAAGATCTTGAAAGCAATTACTGAAATGGTGCCAGAGCAATTAATGCCAGGAAGATGTGAGTTGTTTAATGTATTACTTTCTTGGCTGTACTGAAATTAGGCCTAGATCTATAGGAGTCAGAGTTCATCAGCCAACCTACTGTTTATTTGTCCAAACCGGTGGTTTGTGAGGCAGAGATGCCACCACCACCTGCACTGATAAAGTTTTATTGGAACACAGCCAAACCCATACATCTATGTGTTTTCTATGGCTGCTGTCCCAGTACTGTGGCTGAATTTAGTAATTATGGTAACGATAACAAGATTTGAAAAGGTTGAAATAGTTATCATTGTGTCCTTTATAGAAAATGTTTACTACTTTCTGCTTTCTCTATGGTAACAGATTTCCCTGCTCAGATCTATCACTGTTTAAACACCATTATGAAAGTGATTCTCTGTTGTCTGTGAGCACCCTACATGTGTTCGTACATATCCTTACTCTGCTCTCCAACTAAATTCTATCTCTGTCTTTATGCTTAAAAATCTATCCATTCTTTAAGGCTGGGTTCATGTAACACCTCCTCTATGAAGTACTCTAGTGAGGAAATAAAATTTCCTGGACAGATCTTTCTGTGCCCCCTTACATGGAATTGAGCATCTATGCCCCCTACCTTGTTTACACTTGCTTGACCTACATTGCCAGTTTAAGTCCATTCTCTACCTACTCCCTTTCTGCTATCTATGGCTGACAGACACACACACACACACACATACACACACACACACACACACACACACACACACACACACACACACTAAACACTCTTTGACTGTTCATGACTATGTCTTCCAACAAGTCTGGTTCTCATGCAATACTTACATGTACCCATTCTTACACCTCCATGGCTAATTCATGCAGTCCACATCTTTCAGCTCCTAACACCGCCTTCCTTCTTCACCTTCTACTCATGACGTTTTGTACTAATTACCTGAGGAAATCTGAACAATGCTAGATAACTTTCAGCTGCTGCTGGCCCTTTTACTTGCTTGTTCATGGAACTCTGCCCTGACCACTGTACTCAAAATTACCACCTCCTACCTCTTAACTTGTTTTGTGTATTATGGTTCTTATAACATCTGTCATTCTCTAATATATAATTGACTTACTTGTGCTTATGACCAGTGTTCTTGCCTAAAATCAAAGTTCCTTTTCTCTTGCAATTATTTATGTGTCCCGAGATGATATAAAATGCCTGCCCTTAGTAAGTACTCAGTATATATGTCCTAAATGTATCGTGAACAGAAATGCCATCTTCTATTCTTTGCATTCTGCTCAATCTTGACTTGCTTTCATATTTTTTGAGTGAATGACTGATGCTTTACCTGACGAATCAATATGTCTAACATTTTGATCTCGGCCTGTCTCTTTGGGACCCGAAACTCTCAGACCCGTAGAGTGGCCTGGGCTGTTTGGATCGAAAGTCTGCACAGACCTGCATCTTGGCGCGACTGTTTGGGACTGGTAGGCCCGCCCTTCATCCCCAGGGAACTGCCTGGAGACCGGCATCTGGGCCAGGTCTGTTTGGGCCCGTAGCCCCACCCTTCACCTCCAGGAAGTCTCCCAGAAAGCAGCATCGCAGCCTGTCTCTTTGGGACCCGAAACTCTCAGACCCGCAGAGTGGCCTGGGCTGTTTGGATTGGGAATATTGTGGAGACTGGCATCTTGGCCAGGTCTGTTTGGGACCAGGAACTTTTCAGAAACCAACATTCTGGCCTGACTCTGGGACCTGTAGGCCCCTCACTCTGAGGGAACCTCCTGGAGACCTGCCTGGGACAAAGCACGGTGGCCTGGGCTGCCTGAGATTCCACAGGCTCTGGGGTGGCCACACCCAGCATTCGCCTTACAACTTAGGGAGCCAGGAGCCCACAGAGGGGAGTTAGGACCGTGTGAGGAAGCCAAGAGCCTGTGGAGGAGCCACTGCCCCTCCAGGAACTGAGGGTGTAACAGGTAACTTGCCACACAAGCAGAGAAAGCTTTGGAGCACCACTCAAAGTAAGGAAATAAAGAAAAATGACAAAAGGAAAGACCAAAAGGCAGGCTCAAAGCCCTAGCCCTCCCCAAGAAAGCTTAGAAGCTGTG
>PVJX010026389.1:0-25912 GCA_004027295.1 Dolichotis patagonum | reverse complement strand
GGATATGACACATCTTAGTTCATTTTCTCATCTCCTTTCCCTCCTCCTCTTCCCTCCATTTCTTTGTCTCTTAAAAAAAAATCTATAGCCCTCTTTTATTTTTCACTTTTATTTGATTAGTTCCTGTTTGCAGGACAAGGAGTTTACATTTAGCTTGGGGAGTAGGTACATGCGCATAACACAGCTTGTTTTTTTTTTTCAAATCCTCTTGCCACCCTCCTCTCTCCCTCCGTTTCTAAATCTTCTTTCCCCATTTTCATCCTTACTATCATTATTCTTACCTCATGTTTATGACATACAGCATTTACACTCATTGTGGTATTTGGTACCTGTATGTGGCATATCTTAAATCCTTTTACTTCCCTTCCTACCATTTCTCTCCTCCCTCTGTGACTCCTGAACCCCTTTCCATTTGTGAGAGATACATGTTTCTGTCTAGCTAGCCTTTACTTTTTATCTGCTTGTACTTTATCTTGCTCAAATGAGAGATAATATCCAAAAAGCTTGTGAGTCTGATTTTTTTCACTGAACACTTTATTTTCCAGGTACATCCATTTTCCTACAAATGCCTGAACATATCCTTCTTTGTAGTAGAGTAGTATTCCACTATGCTATAGATACTACATTTCTGTATCCATTCATCTATTGCTGGGCCTACAAGCTGCTTTCAGAATTTAGCTATGAATTATGCTGCTATAAACCTAGGTACACATGAAGCACTCTAATATGATATCCTTAACTCTTTGGGGAAGAGACCTAGAAAGGGAATAGCTAGATCATATGGAATTTCTTAATTTTAGTTTCTTTTTAAAAAGGGTAGAAATGATATAGAATTTCAAATAAGTAGTAGGAAATTAACACTAGTTAAAATATTACATATTATTATCTTATATCTAGGCATGATCAAGATCTAGGCATGAAAAAATGATCAAGCAGTCAAACAGGGAAAGCACAAACTATTCTTTTTGATGAAATAACAGAGATTAGTAGTATAGCTATCTATTTTGTCTATATATGTACACACATATATATGTATACCTATTTACATATAACCTGTTCCCTCCTTCTTTTTCTCCTTTCCCCTAGTCCCCTATTCCTATTGCTCTTTCTTTTTGAGCACTTTCTTATGCTTTCATTATCACAATATCTATTGTACAATTTGAATCTTACTACTCTTTCAGTTTTTTTTTATACTAGGGATACAATATAATATTTACACATATGAGTTTGATTTATTTCACTTATGAGTATGGTCGCAAGTTGCCTCCATTTACCTCTCCATTTACATATAAAAGCCTCAAGATTATTCTTCTTTATAGGTGAGTAATTCTCCATCTAATTTTGGTTTTTGACCCCCCTTCTCATGTGAGAAAAATGTCTCACTGCTTCGTATGATCTATCTTTCATTTTGCTCTTTATTTATAATTTGGGTTTCTCATTTAAGAGACAGCATATGATATTTAAACTTGTGTTTCTGACTTATTTTACTTAACATTATAGTTTCAAAATTTATTTACCTATTTTCCTACAAAGGACTAGAGTTTATCTTATGGCAGGGCAGTACTCCAACACATATAAATTCCACATTTTCTTTATCCATTCATCTGTTTATGGGCATACAGTATGCTTCCAAGTTTGATTATTATGAACTGTGCTGTTGTAAACATGGATATGCATTTTTCATCCATGATATGCATGGATCATTGTAATATGAAGTCTGACTCTTTCAGGAAGATCCCTAGAAGGGCAGTAACTGGGTCAAGTGGAATTTCTAGGTTCAGTTCTTGCATGAACCACTCTGAGGCAGAACTGTTTCCCAGAAGTTAAAGCAGTGGCTAAAGTGTTCATGAGGTTAAACAGGTTGGTGACAGTCTTCAAACGAGGAAATCCTAATCTGGTTATCACAGATCGGCAAAGAGATGATAGTTCTGCCCTGTTGATGCCAGTGACTGGGCTATTTGTGTAGTGTGTATAAGTGTGTAAATAACATGGACATTTGGTATGCATGTGTGTAGGGAGCAAGGATGTTTGTACCTACATATGCATGCTTATATATGTATCTATGTGTACATTTGTACCTGTATACGGGTATTCCCATACGTGCACGTATGAGTTTGTCCATATTCCACAATGGCAAGTAGTGTGATTAGTTTTTTTTATGTAAAAATGTTAGATGGCAGCTACGTTGTCATAAATCTGTACTACCCAAGGCAGGGCCACATCACATTTCCCATGTCATGTTGGGTTTTCTCATTTTATTTTGATATGTAGTCCGAAGTTCTGCAGAGTTAAAGGCAAAGGAAAGTCATATGCAAATCAAAAGCAGCTAGGTTTTTAATGTGAAACAAGGCTGAGGTTATGGTGAATTTTGATATTCCTAAACTCAGAAGGAAGTTCAGGATACAGAGTTTTAGGCTAATTAGCACGAATACTTTTAAATTATATTTTCAGCACTGTGATGGTGTTTTGAAGAAAAAGTAGTAGGAGAAGAAGTCGTAGGGACAAGTGACTGGAATAGATGTGAGACACTGAGTGTTAGGCTGTAGAAAAGCAGTGTTCACCAATGTGATGTCAGCCATAACCTAGGGGCTCAGTATCCCAGAAGGATAGAGTCCTGGATATTTTAAGTTCAGCTTTCTTGTACGTTAAGAAGAATTAACTTATTTCTCTGGCTTTTGACTACCATGCTGAGCTTGACATCCGTATATCTGAAGGTTAAAGATAGAAACTAAATTAGGAGAAAGACTTGAATCTGAGAACAAGAGCAGCCTGCATTATCCCTGCAATGCCAGTTCTCCAGGTTGTGTCCCTTGACCTTCATGTAGAAAAAGTGCAGAACAGAGAGATGTCACTAAAGATCATTGTACTCTAACAAATTTTGCAGTACAGCCCTTTGATGTAAGCTCAGTAATTGTATCAGGTAAAATTAAATGTGCTTTATTAGTTTTGCTAACTCTTTTAGCCCTGGTGCAGCTGTCAGTTACGGAATTTAATGCATATCAAGGTTAATTGTGGTTGTAGCTCCTTTTTCCCACTAAGTGTTAGTCTAATGATTATGTCAGAATATGAAATGGTCTTAGAGGCATTGATGTGGGGAGTTATGAAGGATTCCTCCTCAGAATTCAGAGTATGTATCTTTGATTATTAACATACTTCCTGATGTTCTTATTTGGGAAGGATTTGTGCAGAGTCACAGTGATGACAATGGCTAGATCATCACATTTATCTGAGACCAGCTCCACTTAGGCAGAAGAAATTTTAGGAGAGGAGAAGAGCAGAGCAGGAATTTGGAATGGTTTGGGAACACAGCATTTCCAGGGTAGAAGGAATGTGGAGGACTGAAATGCAGAGTGGTAAATGCAACTGGCTTTTTGACTTTTTTTTTTTAAATTATGTTATGGAGTTGCCTTTTATTATTTAATCTTTTGTCAGTCCATGTTTGCAGTGCATCAGGTTATTCACTGCAGTGAGTTGGTGCATGCACATGTACATCTTAATGCTTCTTCCATCCCCTTAACCTCCGTTCTTCCCCCTCCCTTCATCTCTTGATCCCCTTCCTAGTTGCGAAAGATTTTTCTCCCTGTTATTCTTTTATTATCTGTCCTTTATTTTGCTATTTATTTATGCTTTAGGAAACCTCATGATGTTTGAACTTGTATATCTAATTCATTTCACTTAACATTACGGTCTCAAGGTGCATCTATTTTCCTACAAATGGCACAAATTTGCCATCTGGCTTTCAAGTTGACAGTCACTGCACACTGCCAAATGCCATGCCCGGCTCCCTCTGGCCTTTGAACTGAAGGCTCTAATGGCTGCTGGACACAAATTAAATTTGATAATTTTCAATTATATATATTCATTCCAAATCCATTCCAGGTTAAATTAGACATAGGAAGTGTTTCAAATAGGTCCAGATATATTTGAATATCTTTAATGGAAACTTCTAGCCTTCAATTATAAACAGTTATGTGACTAACATTGGGAGTTTGCACCATTCCCAGCTTAATATAATAGTCAGACTCTTATCACTCTAACCAGTGATGAGGCTTTGAATCATAAAGATTTTCTTTTAAAAAATCAAGAGAGAAATGTACCATGAACTCTGAATCAGTGTCCATTTAGAAATCATGGAAATCTTTGTTTTAGAAACCCAGTAAATTTCCTTCAAGTGAATCTTCACTTTTATTTCATAACTGAGATGATAATTAACAGATATTTGGGAAAGTGAATTACCATAATCCTTAAGAATATAGAAGGATGGGTTTTAAATCTAGTATAAAAATGTGTCTTTAATTTGTTTTTCTTTTCAGGCTATAGGTTCCAGGCTTGCTGTGATTACCCAGAATGTAGCAAATCTTGGGACAGGAGTTATTATTTCCTTCATCTATGGCTGGCAGTTGACACTTTTACTCTTGGCAATTGTACCCATCATTGCCGTAGCAGGAGTCATTGAGATGAAAATGCTGTCTGGTAATGCAATCAAAGATAAGAAAGAGCTGGAAGTATCTGGGAAGGTGAGTCCAGCTAAGTCTGACTGCTACCTAAGCAGAGAAAGGTAGTCATATCACTGTTGTTTTGTTATTTGAGTATTGTGCTCCAAGAATGATTTGATAACCATTTTTCAAGGCAATATCTTTAATGCCTATTGCCCAGGTTAGAAACTGCAGCTTCACACCACTGTCCTCAGACTCTTCTCTTTCTTTGTTCTCACCTCCTTCCTATAGTTCTTTCCTTCTTTGCTATTGGAGAAAGTAGGACAATTTTATTATCTGTGATGGGGGAGACTCAATATGGAGGGTCCATCTTTCACATTAATCCTGAACCCTTCTTCATCCTCGATTTCTCCTTCTGCTTCTTACTTTGCTGCAAGCTTAATTTTTCTCATTATTTAACTATATTTATGTGACATTCATTTTGTTTCCTGTAGCCTTACTCCTTATCATGATCCTGCAAGGTAGGTTTTCTCTTTTCAGTGTCTAGCTCTGGGGTCTGAGAGCTGGTAAGTCTGGAGCCAGGATTCAAGCTCAGGGAGTTGTGCTCCCGTGAGACAGATCACAAGCAAGTCCCTTGATGGCAGAACATGATTTAATATCACATGATCTGGGTCATGGCAAAAATGAGAGGTCAGAAACAGGGCTGGCCTCAAACCTGGTCCTGATGTCTAGGCAGTGAGACATCTAGCAGTGGATAGTCCAGGTCCCCAGACTTAGGGCAGAATCCAGAATCCAGACCCAGGTGGCCCAGGGGCATTCATTGGTGTGAAGGATGAGGCAGGTGCTGGAGGTTGTTCCTTACCTCAGATACTTCGTCCTCCTCATCCCTGCATCTCCTCAAATTCTGCCCTATGTTCTTGGGGTTCTTCTCGGAAAATCCTCTGAACTAGCTTTAGTGCATACCGTTGAATATCTTGATATTTGTTAAGGCAAAAAAATGAAAACAACCAAATAGAGATCTCATGTGGGTGTCTGTTTGAGCTATCTGCAGAGTGGAGCTGGCACCATGGGTTAGGTTATGGTCTGGAACAGGTAACCTTGGCCCCAGCCCGGAAAGTCCTATGTCGATAACTCCATTTCAAAGTATACTTTGGGTATATTCCCCTGATGGTGTGACTCTTCACTCATAGAGAATATGGAAAAATAATGACACTACTGCAAAGTCATCCCTTGAAAGTGTTTGAACTGTCTGAGAAAGGAGTCTTACATCCTAAACTGATTAATTGTCGTGCAAGGTTGACAGCGCTGAAGCTGTGACCAGATGCCATCAGGAGTGAGGAGAGGGTTGCAGGTGGGTGCAGACCAGGGCAGACTTCCGGAATGAAGATCAGGAATGTGATCAGTGCAGTAACTCAGTGCTGGTTCTTGAGAGGGACAGAGGCTAATGGGGAAAGTGGTGGCTGAGGCACCAAGCAGTCGATACGATGAAAATCAGCCTTCATCTGGTGATAAGTCTCAGGTTCTCATGCAAGGCTCTCTAACTCCAGTGGACACATAATAAAACCCAAGGTTCACACAGAAACCATCCTGTTCAAATTCACACAGAGACAGTCTCCTGATATTTCCATCCACTCTTGTTCACCAATATTCTGTATTCTTTTTACCAAAGCCAATCTAACCTCTCAAAAATATAAGTCAGCCCAGCTCATCGACTCCTTCTGATGGCTTCTTATCACAACTAGAATAAACTCCATCCTTTTGCCCAGTTGTAAAACCGGTCATGGCCCTGCCCTTGGCCTCTGTGAGGTTGTCTTGCTTGGCACTGCTATGTCCACACTGCCAAGCCTCAGCCACAGATCTTTGTGCAATTCCTAGAGCTTCAGGCTTCCGCGATCTGCTGTGGCCAGCCTTTTGACATTTATTGAATCTCAGAACTATTGAATTTTCAGATAGCAAGGCTTTTCCTGACATGAGAAGTAATTTAAAGATAGACAGTAGGGAACAAGATGGTAGGCATTTTGGAGATGGGCAGGGGATGCAGGGAGAGGTGGAGAGGAGGAGGAAGAGGAAAGGAAAAGGGTTAAGATTTGATACATATAGGTACTACCTCCCCACAAGGTATGTATTCAGTGGGTATTGCAAGCGTGTACTAATGAAAAATAAAGTAAATTTTAAAAAGGCTTGTTTATTTTTTCTCTTTCTTTCTCCAAAAGTATATAGTACAGGATGCTTTTGGGGATAAATAGTGCTATTTCCTCCTTCTTATATAAAGAGTTCACCTTCCTTCTGGTGATCATTGAATCCCTGTTTGAAACTCTTGGAGTAAGTGAAGCTTTTTCTAATTGCTTCATTGTGCATTAAGTTGAAGTGACTGACTATCTTGTGAAGTGATTATATTGCTTTACTGTGTGAGGTCTGGGTCTCAAACTCTCATTTTAGTTTGGCTGTACATTGCGAGACAGTGATATTTATAAATTCATCACAAGACACTCCTGTCTTAGAAAATGATGCACAGAAAATGTTTCTTAAAACCATTGTGCTGAAATTCATCACAAAATCTGTTTTTTGGCATACATTGCTGTAGTTTGTTCAGTGTTTATAGTAATCCAGAGAACCTCTGTTCTCTGTTTGAATGCTTATATTAAAAATATGTCTATTAAATCTGAACAAGGATTTTCATTGGAGCATTTGATTGAAGGTATATTTTTCCCTCTAGCGCCTTTCTTTCTGTACTTTTAGGATTCTAAAATGAGCATATAAAATTTATTAAATATGTTTTAAAAAGCCAGGGATGGTGGTATATGCATCTGTAATCCCAGTACTCTGGACGCTGAGGCAGTAGGATTTCTTTCTCTCTCTCTCTCTCTCTCTCTCTCTTGCTCTCTCGCTCTCTCGCTCTCTCGCTCTCTCGCTCTCTCTCTCTTTTTTTTCTTTGGTACTGGAGATCAAACTAGTAACTTTGTGCTTGCCAGGCAGGCGCTCGTGCCACCGAGCTAAATCCCTGTCTAGGCAGTAGCATTTCAAGTTGGAACCTAGCCTGGGCAACTTAGTGAGTTAGTGAGACCCTGTCTCCAAGTAGAAGTTTTTTTTAAAGAGCTAGAGATGTAGCTCATTGTTAAGTCCCTAGATTCAATCCCCCATACAAAAAATAGTGTAAAAGAAATTATAAAATATTTTAACATAAATTAGGGCTGGATATCTTCCTGTCATTTTAAGTAGCTTGTGATAAACATAGTTCCGTGTTCTTGGATTGTCTGGATCAGATAATATTATTTTTTTTGTTCAATACAGAATTAGCCCAGGCTGACCTTGAACTTAAGATCCTTCTGCTTCAGCCTTCAGAGTGTCATATGCCTGGTTTATAGTACTATTTTAAATTTTTTAAAGAAAGCTTTGTTTTTAAGTCCATAATAATTTTTTCTATTAATGTTTGCACTAATATTCAAAGCTAACAATGTCTTATGAAATATTAGCTGTTATCTTTAAATTTAGATAATTTGTGTTTGATTTGGGGACAAATAAGTGAGACTGCATGCTTGTGATTTCTAAGATGCAGTTGCTCTAATTGGATGTGTCTTTATAAGAATCAGGTCTGAGCAGTGTAAAGGCTAGAAAAGGACAGACCATCTTAAATAATGTAAGGAAAAAATAACTGATGTGAATAATGCCTCCTGTTAATCTATAATGGAAACAATTCAGGGAGCTTTGAGAGCTTCCAATCCCTCCTGCTCACTGACAGATGAGAACCGTGAGACCAAGTTCAAAGTCGCCTGGCCAACAGGCTGATGCCACATTGCCAGTACTACTGTTCTTTGCACTTTGCTTCTATGCCTGTTAGCCAGACTTGGAAAGGTGCAGAGTGCTTTGTCTCAGTCGAGTAGATTTGTTGGAAGTAACTCACAACTGGGACATAATTGAGCAGCAGCTTTCTGGGGAAAAACTGTTAATATGTGCCATGTTTCTCACATAGTTTGTTTTCTTTGGTCTAATAATTTCAGTGTTTAGAACTTTTCCTAAAAGTCATTTAATATGGCTGAATATTATAGTAGAAGCATATTTATCACAATGTTATTATTAAGAAGCAAAGAAACATTTTTAAGAATGAAGGAATACCTAACTGGAATATTATAGGACCATTGAAATTCACTGTTAATGTATATTTAGTGGCCGTGGAAATGGTCTTGATATTTGTTAAGGCAAAAAATGAAAAACAACCAAATGTAGGATTTGTTTAAATGTCTAAACCACATACAGTGGCACCCACTGACATCCTAACTACTGAGGAGGCTGAAACAGGAGGATTCCAAGTTAGAAGCAAATTGGGCAAGTTAGTAAGACCTTGTTTCAAAATAAAAAATATGAAGGGCTAGGAATGTAACAAAGTGGTAGATCTGGTGGTAGATACTTCTTCCCCAGTACCACAAAAACAAACAAAAATAAATAGGTCTGGAGCTATAGCTCACTGGTACAGCATGGATGAGGCTCTGGCTTCATTCTTCAGAAACACACACACATACGAACACACACGAATGCATGCATGTGTGATGTGTATGCTTTAAGAAAAAATAGCACATAATCTAATGCATAGAATACACTAATATGTAACTTTTTATTGCTGTATGGAAAACAAAAGGTTTCAACATTTTTCAAATATTACTGAGTTGTTTTGAATAGCAATTATAGATAAAATTAAATTAAATTAAAGATAAAATAGAATCACATTTAAAAATATGTAAAGTAACTGTGCTGTACACTTAAAATGTGACCATTGTAGAAGAAAGAACACTGCAAACAATGTAAAATGCTGAGTTCCCAGCTCAGTTTTGTAAAGCTGTGTGGCTTTAGGCAAGCACCTTCATCCCTTTAAGCCTTGGCTTCTCTTCCTGTGCAGAGGGAAAGTTTATATTGGTTGATCTCCCTGCAGTTTGATGTTACTTAGTGTCTTTTTCCATAAAGAAGGTACACACTGGAAATACTAAGTGATAAATAAATAATGTGTGATCATAAAACTAATCTTACTCAGCTGTTTTACAGAATTAGAACTGACTGCTTCTGTTTGCCCTGCGCCTCTTGGCCATGGGTGATGTCTGTTACAGATTGCTACCGAAGCGATAGAAAACTTCCGAACTGTCGTGTCTCTGACTCGAGAGGAGAAGTTTGAACATATGTACGAGCAGAGCTTGCAGGTGCCATACAGGTAAAAGGCACTGGAGATTGGGAGGTTAGCCCGAGGAGTTTTGCAGTTAGCAGAGTTGTTCTCGGAAGACTTACTTTGCCTAGGAGGTAGGGCACACGTGGGAAGTACTTGTACTTATCCAGGGGAGGAGTGTTGAGACCCTGCTGAGTCAGGGGCATCTCTGAGGTGGAATGTGAAACAGCTGGTAGGAGGTAGGAGTGGAGGGGAAAAGGATGCTGAGAATGGATCCCTGGGCCCTGTTGTGATTGTGAGCTCCATTTGTTCTGGCTGGGGATGCAGGTTCTTTGTGGATCATGTAAGCTGAAGTCAGTGCAGGGCACTTCCTGGGTATCCACGCGACTTTCCTCCTCTCCTCTGGTGGGGACCTTCTGCTCTTCCTCTGCCATCGCAGGAAGGGTTTCCAGAAGGGGTGTGAATACAAGCAAGCCTTGGGTTCAGAAGTGAGTCTGAACACAGAGAGCTGCCTGTTTACCAGCTTTTTCCTGCCCACACTTCCATTTCACTGTTTCACTTCCCTCAGAAAACCCAGTCTCAGTTCTTTTGAGATGAAATGCCTTCAGTAAGTCCCCCAGAGAATCGAGTGTTAAGGTATACCATATAAGGTATTGTACCTCCACTGCCTAAATATCCAGTTAAACACCTAGTTCCCTAAAGGCAGGAACATCCCTATTTTTCAGTGTCACATGGTATGGTACCTTCAGTTTGTAGGTATAGGGTAAATGTGTGGAGTGAATGTTAACACATGTATGTCGAGTAGTCTGGGAAATGGAGGGGACTGGCATTTGTTAATTCCTAACAGGTTCTACACAGATTTCGTAGGCTTAATACCTCCCCGCATCAATGCATAGAGATGCAGTTAATCCTTCACTAAGTGTGAAGACACAGAACCTCAGAGTTGAGGCACAAAACTAAATTCACACAACGGAAAGTAAAATGAGAACAAAACAATCCTTTGGAGATGAAGCCTATTTTTGTCCGTCATGCTTCTGTGCCCCACTGTCAACCAATGAAAAGTTACATTTTAAGGACTAAGAAATGACAGCACAGTAAGTTTTCAAATTATTCTTTTCAGAAACTCTTTGCGGAAAGCACACATCTTTGGAATCACCTTTGCCCTCACCCAGGCCATGATGTATTTTTCCTATGCTGCTTGTTTCCGGTTTGGTGCCTACTTGGTGGCACATGGTCACATGGAGTTTCAAAATGTTCTGTTGTAAGTATTGGGTTATTATTGGCAATATGCCTCTGAAGAAGTAAGTAATCCTGGGATGAATGTGCTCATGTCTAGCTAGAAAACCCAATGTGCAACCTCATGAAGAGATTCTGGTGGTTGAGAAAGTGGCGTGTTTTTTGGGTTTTGTTTTTGTTTTGGTACCAGGGATCGAACTCATGACTGCGTGCTTGCAAGGCAGGCACCTATGCCTGCTGAGCTAAATCCCCAGCCCCCAAGAAAGTGGTGTTTTGCCTCTGGGTCTCTGTGCATTATTCCCATGGAAACACCCATTTCCGCAGTAACTTCCACTCTTGTATGGCTAGTCACACACAGCTGACTGTTCCAAGTCAGCGGCTGGGGGAGTGACTAACCTCCAAGGTCTCCAGAGGGCATTGGCATTTGGGAAGAAGCCGGAGCCCCAACCTGAGCGAGGGGCCTGACAACTCTGTGAAAAAGGACTGTGCAGCACAGCAGCTAGGACGGAAAAGCGGCACCCACATGCCACAGGTCCCGAAGTTCCCAGGGTAGATTCACTTTTCCTTGCTAAGAGAACAGTTGCAAGGGAAGTGCTGGAGAAATGAAAAAATGACAAAGGAAAAACTAGATGAGGATTTTTCTGCTACATTTCCACAGTTATAGAAAATTATACTGTGGTCTAGAGAAGTCAGGTTTAAACTTAATTATACTACTAATATAACAAAATAACCAGTTTAGCAGTGAAAACTGTGTAATCTTTCTGATCTTGTAGAATTGGTGACTGGTAGAACTCTGCCCTTTAACAGTACATAATACTAAAAGTAATAAAGTTTTATACTGAAATCAGAATCACATGAGTCTCAGAATATAATGTGCTAGTATAATATTTCTGTATTATTCACACATTATTGTTAGTTCAGGATGGCCCTAACAGAAGATTTAAAATGTCTACTTTCTTATATGTGCGTGTGATATATAATGTACAGGTGTTATTTGTGATTAGAACTTAAAGATCAAAGTTAGACATTGTGGATATTAGGTCTGTCATTGGATAATTATCTGTCACCTTACTTTGAATTGATGAATGTTGCTGTCACTTGGACATTTAGCTTTGTAAAATCAGTCTTCCAAGTAAGTACAGCAAACGGGAGACCTGTGTGAACAGCAGTAAGTAGATCTCAAAGATTTGAATGATATGGATAAGATTAACCGTCTGTGTAATTTATTTAGAGCAATGTTTTTGAAGAAAAGAAACATCTAATGGCACAGTGTGCCGCCGCAACACAGTTGTAGAGGTCCATTGTTCAAACACACACTTTGATAAATGTGTCTGAAGGGCAATGAAAGGTGTTATTAGAGACACAAAGGACCTTTGTGACAGTATAAATACTTGAAGGATAGTCCTATGGCAGGTTTTTCTTTAGTTTATTAAAAAAACTTTATCTGTTTTACACTTATTTGCTACAGTGCTGTCTGCTTGTGGAAGTGCCCACTTTCTAGCAATGCAGCTGTAACTGTGTATCTTCTGTTCTCCAGGGTATTTTCAGCTGTCGTCTTTGGTGCCATGGCAGTTGGGCAGGTCAGTTCATTTGCCCCTGACTACGCCAAAGCCAAAGTGTCAGCCTCCCACATCATCATGATCATGGAAAAGGTCCCTGTCATTGACAGCTACAGCACAGAAGGCCTGAAGCCGGTAAGTTTGAGGTTTCCACTGTATGATCTGCTCCTAATTGCTGAACAGAAGTATTCAAAGGGGAAATGTAGTAAACTTGTGCTTTTCAAAATGCTGATAATAAGTATAAAAATTTGCAATTATATGTTTATTTCAGTAAGTATTAATAATATGTGCTAACATCCAGTACTTCTACATAACAAAGTTATGGAGAAGCGAGAATACTGCCAGATTTATAAGCAAACCCTAGTGGTCAAGTTTTGTGATGTGTAAGTTACTCAATTCTGGGGAAACGAATTTAGCACATTTGTATTGTACTTTTATATTGGATTAATACCTCATTCAGTAAAAACACTGACTCTGAGATCTTTGTTAATTTTATCAGTATGAATCAATTTTACCTCTAGTAGGATTCCACTGCTTTTTAAAACCTGGTGGTAGAAGGGCTCAGATCAGTGGTGAGCCTATGGCATGCATGCTGCAGCGGGCACACAGAGCCCTCTCTGTTGGCACATGAGCAAGTAGCCCCAGCAGCCGAGCAATGGGTATTCAGGTTTCATTGTAATGTTAACACTTTGTGATAAATGAGTGAGTTTTGGTTGCAGTTCAGGCACTTGTCTCTAAAAGGTTTGCCGTCACTGGCTTAGGCCTACCCTGTGTTTCACCGTTGCAGCAAACTTTCTGTTGTTGTCCTCATTTTAGAGTATGCTGGAAGGAAATGTGACCTTCAACAATGTTGTGTTCAACTATCCCACCCGACCAGACATCCCGGTGCTTCAAGGGCTGAGCCTGCAGGTGAAGAAGGGCCAGACGCTGGCCTTGGTGGGCAGCAGTGGCTGTGGGAAGAGCACAACAGTCCAGCTCCTGGAGCGGTTCTACAACCCCTTGGCCGGGACGGTGGTGAGTGCTGTCCCCTTCAGCTCATTTCGGGCTTTGCATCATCCTGAGGCCTGGATGTGATTTTCATTCTCAAGGACAGTAATAGTCCCACATAGGGAAAGTCTGATAGCATAGGTTGGGTATTCATTCAGGCTGCATCATCCGCCTCCAGCCTCTCCCTCAACACTACCCCTGTTAGTGTTAAACACTCATCTCTCTTTTGTGTTTAGATATGCCCATGTCAGAAGAGACAGAAAAAGTGAAGTACCCTGAAAGACAGAGAAAGGGAGCTAGGAGAGACCAGAGATAAACAAAGGAAGGAGTGTGTTTCAAGAACAAGATGGTCAGCAAAAATCAGTGCTTTGACTGATTAGGGACATTGAGGACTGAGTTGAGGTGTAGGTTGTGGCACTTCACAAGCTACTTCTGACATTTCATACCTCCAGGGAAGCGCTGAGTACCCCTGGCTGCAGAATGGCTAGAAAAGGAAAGGAGACTTAAGATTGTGTGGAGTACCAAGATGAAAGGTAAGAGAGGTAGCTAAGAACAGGGGCTTGTGTAGGGAAGGCAAAATGCAGGGAACATGCTTAGGAAAGGGAATCTGGGGCATTTATGGCTAAGGCTGAGGTAACATAACTGATGGAGAGAGGGCATTTAAATGTCTTCCAAGGGAAAAACAAAGAAATAAAAGAACAAAACAAAACCCAAACACGCCAAGACTGAAACACTTTGGGGTGTGAATATAGAGTGTGAAACACTATCTTTTCGTTTTGTGAACTAAGAAGATGAATGAAGGGTCAGAATTGTTCACTCAGCTAAACATTTGAATGCGTGTCAGAGGACCATCTCAGATGCTGGGCATGAACTAAGAGTCTTGAAGGGAAGGTGAATTTAAACGGTTGTAATAAAGGATAGGAAAAGAGCCAAAGTACAAAGAAAGAGAATAGAGAGCAAGACATTTTTTTTTATGTTGGCATTTAGTTGTTGGTTGTACTCAGTGATGATATTTAAGGTCTGAATAGCTGAAGTGGAATGGACACTGACCAGCAGGCTAACTCTTGCCAGCTCTGTGTGGACCGTACTTGTAGTAACAACGGAAATGCAAAAGAATTTTCAACCTGTAGTCCAAGGTTCTTTTTTTCCCTTCCTCACAGCAATGAATCACTGTTACTCAGGAAAAAAAAATGTTACTGTATTCAGAGACAGTTATAACTTTACCTCATGAAACTTTGATTAAGCAGTATATTTAATGTTGTTCTATGAGTTCGAGGGCATGATGTGTGCCCCTGAAGATGGTAACCACGAACATGGAAGTACACTTCCCCTTACTGTAAAGCAGTAGATCCAGAGTTGGTTCTAGGGAATAAAAGGAATTTGCATGTGTGTGAACAGTAACATAGTAGTCAATGCAATAGATAATGTGCAATAATTGATATATTTTTATTTTAGTGCAAGAAATAGGCCAGTTCACCTGAAATAGGGAGTTAATAATAGTACTGGTACTCAAGGATACAAACTCCAGCACACAAAACTCAATAGCTTTTTCATATATCAAATATGATCTCTCTTGAAAAAGAAATCAGGAAAATAATTCCACTCACAATAATGTGAAACAAACACTTAGAATCAACCTAACCGAGAATGTCGAAGACTTTGGTAATGAAAATTATAGAGCACCGAACAAAGAAATTAAAGAAGACATCGGAAAATGGAAAGACCTCCTTTGCTTATCCATTGACAGAACTCATCTTGTCAAAATGGATGTATTAAAAAAAAATGGAGGTATCTCAATGTGATCTCTATTAAAATACCAACAACATTCTTCAGAATTAGAAAAAATAATTGTAAAATTCAAATAATTCTAAAATTCAAAAAATAATTCTAAAATTCAAAAGAACCAGACTAGACAAAGTACTCTGGAGCAGTAAGCAAGTGGCATCCAAATATCCCATTTCAAATTATACTGTGAAGTCATAGAAACAATTGCAATGTGTTACAAGGCATGAAAGCAGACCTGTGTGTATGCCAGTGGAGCAGAAAAAAAGGTGCAGAAACAAACTCACACACTTAGCCATCTGAGTATTCAAAAAAGGGCCAAAATCATGTTCTGGAAAAGTTGGATATCCATGTGCAAAGGATTAAATCTAGATATTTCTTCCCCTGTATTAAAAATAAAATAAAAATGTATCAAAGACCTAGATATAAGCCTGAGATCTTGGACACTGCTGGAAGAAAACACAACGAAGTGCTTATAGTGATAGGCAGAGGTCAAGATTTCTGAGTAAGACTCTAGTAGCACAGGGATTAAAAAAATGGACCTACATCAAATAAAAAAAGCTTTGACCTAGCAAAGGGAACAACAGAGTGAAGAGACAGCCTTCAGAATAAGGGAAAATCTTTGGTAGCTTCTCTTCTGCTAGAAGATTACTATCCAGAATATATAAAGAGCTAAAATAAAAACCCACCAAAACAACAAACAATCCAATGACATATGGGCAGATGAATGGAAAATTCTCAAAAGAAGAAGTACAAATGGCCAATAAGTATAAGAAAACTGTTAAACATCTTTAGTCATTAGGGAATCAAAACTAAATGGAGATTCTATCTCACCCCAGTCAGAAAAGTTGTCATAAAAAAATGCAAGCACCCATGAATGTTGACAAGGATGCTGTAAAAAATGATCCTCCTACACTGTTGGTGAGTATATAAACTAGCACAGAAAATGAGTATGGAGATTACTCAAAAAGAAAAATAAATATAAGATTAGATCTAGCTGTAACACTCCCTAGTATATTCACAAAAGACTTGAAGGCAGCAGAGTATAGTAATACATGCACACCTGTGTTATAGCACTGCAATTAATTCACAATAGCTAAGCTATGGAAATAGTCTAGATGCCCATCAAGTGATGAGTGGGTAAAAGAAATATGCCAGATTTCATAATGGGATATTATTCAGCCATAAAGAAGGAGAAATTGTGTCATTTGCAGGGAAATTGATAGAACTGGAGACCATTATGTTAATCAAAATAGGCAAATCTCAGAACGTTAAATATTGCATCATTTCTCTTATATAAGCATTACAAAAGTAATTGAATGAAGTAGTGAAGATAGTAAACTGGAGGTCTTCTAGAAGGGAGACTTTTAGAGATGGAGAATAGGATATGAGGAGAACAGGGTAGGAATGGGGAAGGAGACTAATGGGGATGAATGTAGTCAAAATATATTATATACATGTAGCAATGGGAGAAAAACATCTCATTATTTTGTATTACTAATACACACCAGTAAAAAAGAGTAATGGTTATCAGACTCTGAGATTTTACAGATTATCAGCCATGAAAGATTTAAAAAGCTCACAGCACCATAATGCATTCATGTCACTTTCCACTAGGAAAAGAAAATGTATGATAATAAAATGTTGGAGTTAAAAAAATAGCAGACAGTAAATAATTATATAAGAAGGAATTAGTTATAATCATGATGCTCAAATCCATTCTTACATGGCAGTAAGAATTACTCAATAGTTACCTACTAACTGAATTATTAAGGGTTACTGATTGATATTTACAAACAAAACTTGGCACATTTACTTGAGTTTATTAGGAACACTCCTTGTATATGAGTATACAAGAAGAAATTAGTTAGGGATTAGTAATTCTACAAGTACATCAATGCAACCAGAGCACAATATATCATACAGACAGTTTCTTTTACATTCAGTGTAGGAAATATAAATCACTCTAGTTACTACAAGTAGATAAGTGTTTGTTTATTTTTGTTTGTTTTTGGTACCGGAGATTGAACTCATGACCTCACGCTTGCCAGCAGGTGTTTGTACCACTGAGCTATATCCCTGGACCCTGATAAGTATTTAATAAAGGAAATTAAGTGCTTTTTAGAAAATATGGACCTGTGGAAGAAAGGCTGCTCTCAGCATCCCAAATCATAGCACTATAGCCATGATGCCACTCTGCCCAAGACATCACATGAAATTATGCAGATGGCATAGAAGTTCCAAACATAAACTCCCTAAATTGGGATCTGACTACTGCAAAAACTCTCATCTGCTGGAGATTGACCTCTTCCCTCTTTTTGACACATTGCATCTCATTCGTAGATCCTAACATCTCCAGAACCAGTGGAGCCTAGAAAAGAGGTTTCAGCCTTCTAGTCCTTGATATGCAGAAGGGCAGATGCCAAAGTTTATGGAAACAAATGCTGAGTCCCATAGAACAGGAACTGTCTCATTATACCCCTGATGATGCATGTGCTGGAAGCAAACTCTCCTCATTTATTACAGTAAGCTCCACAGTCTGCTTTTGTGCATGACACCGAGACCTTTAAAATACTGCCAAGGGGTCCATATTTCTTATCGGAAGTGTCTCTAATAAACTCAAGTAAATGCGCCAAGTTCTAATGGTAAATATCAATTAGTGACACATGACAGTTCATTAGTAAGATACTATCAATTAGTCTTTACTGTCCTGTATGAATGATGGATTTGAGCATCATTTGATTATAAAAATCGAAGAAAGGTCTTAACCGGGAGGACCACATTGAAATCAGAAAATTCACAAGTCTGTCAGAGGTCCATGAATCGTAACTTTGAGAAACCCTGCCTGGAGTGGTGGCTCTGAATTCCTGGCGTATATCAGGATGGCTTAGTGAGCCAATACAGAACCCAACCATGCTGGATCACTGGAGTACACTAGGACCTGGCTTTGCATTTTTACAGTTTTCATAGGTGAATCTGATAGCAGTAATGGTGTAGGAGCCACTGAGCTAGTAAATTTTAAGGAAGGTTTAGGCAAAATTGTGCCTTGAACAAAATTGTGCCTTGAACTATAAACAGCAGGGTTAGGAAGAGGGAAGGATCCAAATTTGTGGCCTGAAGATTATGCAATTTTAAGATTCGTTTAAAAGAAACAAAAATCTGAATTCAAAGTTATTTAGGAGTGAATATTCACTTCAAATTTAAAAACACACCAAAACCTAAGTTCAAGAGCTTCAACAATTCTGGTCCCAGGTTCATCTGGGACAGTGCTGTTCCACACATCACAGCAGAGGATCCCAGGCAGCAGCAGGCCCTGCACGGGAAGCCAAGTGTTCCTCGGCTGTGCCATCCTTACCTCCCACAGAATATCACTGCTCTCCCAGGGCTTCCGGTCCCAAGGGTTCAAGGACATGGAGCAGTGGTGTTTGGTGCAACTTCAGGAAATACTTGAGCGCCAGGACAGATTTGTACAGCTAAAAGGTCGTTTGGAAATTGCCTGGCAAAGTTAAAGATCTAACATAATATCACCAAACTGAAAGCTGCCATTACCTAACTTGAAAAAGGTAGAGACAGAAACGAACTGTTTTATTCTGTTAGTTTAGATCATAAGCTAAACAAAAGCAATTGCAGGAGCTGATGTGGACATAAGTAAGGGTCAGACTTCTGACCAGAAAACTGATATTTTGTCACTAGTTCCTCTACAGATAACATCAAATCATGTAAAACAACTTTAGAAAAAGAGAGACTTGCACACCCTACTCACAAAGATGAAGAGACTTCAGAAGCTGAGTACTAGTGAACAGGGGTCTCCTGTCCAGCCTGAGCCAGAGCGCTTGCCTTGACCAAACCTAAAGAGATCTCCCTCAGCACAGTGTCTCAAGTCAGGCAGAGCACATCTCTGGCAGTATGGACCACGTGTTTATTGACAAGTTACAAGGATCACAACTGCAGACCAAGATGAACACTGCTTGGAAGAAGACTCAGTGCTTATAGCCTGGAAGGTCTTTGTAATGGGACTCCTGAAAAGCCTCACTGTATAGAAATGCAAGACATGCAAGCCAAATACCCAATTCCTCTGCCACGTAGATGTAAAACCAATGTGTTATGTGTTCCTTTTACAACAGAATGACTCCTGTTGGAAGGGAGTCTCCTCTTTGCTCGGAGATGATTATAAAGGGATAAGCAGCATCTTCATGACATTACAGCAGTGCAATGCCCAGTTCATTATCTGCCTGCACAGCTGCTGTCCATAGGAGAATCCTGGCCCTTCAGAAATGCAGAAATGGAATTACGAGGAGATGCCAGTGAAGCTCACAGGACAAATATTAGCCAAAATACCCAATATTAAAACACAGAGTTAGAATCTAGAGAACAAGTCTTTGGGAAATACAAAGAAGTAAGTGATGAAAATGACCAGTCCTCTGATGATAAATTCTGAAGGTGGACATTGGGATAATGTCCTAAATCTCTCATGCTTTCGATGTCATTTTCTTGCATCAGATTTCTAATGAGTATCAGGATTGGTTTCAGATGTCATTGGGGGAAAAGTTTTATAAGTTCATATAAGAGTCGGTATCAGAAAAGCTCAGTTTATCTTTCAGAAGATGATTTTCATGAACTTGATAAGTTTAGTGTTGAAATGTTGTGTTTAGCCACATTGTGTTAAAGTTCTGCAGAATAGGGCTCTTGTCAGATATTTTAATATGTAGTAGGACACATTTTTTTTTCTTTAAACAAAATAAAAGTAGCTAAATCTTTGCTTGTTTCCTTATGCTTCCTCCTGTCAAATAGCATTTATTCCATGTCCTTTCTGTGAAATGGTTGTCATAGGCCCCTAACATAACTTACTTAGAAAGACATACTTCTTTCATTTTTTGAATAATGAAAGTAGCAGGGTAGAAAATTGCATGCATACTTGGCACTGAGTTATTGAGATACTGGAAGACACTCATAGAAAATACTTAACAAATGTCTGTTTTCCCTTAAATACTGATAGCTTTTGCTTAATAGACAGTACTTTGATGAGCTGCTGTAGGGTACAAGGTCTTTAGACGACCAGATTTGCCTAGAGCAACTTGAGGTGTAGCACAAGAACAAACTCACTGAACTGCATGAACAGAATAGCTGTTCTTGGGCTTCCCCTGATGGGAGTTGAGTGCTGTCACAGGATGATAGGTCCATGTCCACAATATTCATGTTTGGTAAGGAAACTAGTTTATTTAAAGTTATAATTGAGTTGTGAGAATATTGAGTTTTCACCTAAAAGAGGCATGTGGAGGTTGCAGTTCATCCCATGCACCATTGAGCCCCTCATCTGCTTCAGGATATTTGTTATAAAGCAGTAGACGCCTGGGGCAAGGTCGAGGTGTTGCCTTTTTAAAGGAGGACAGACAGAGACTATCTTTCAATTATGAGATACTTTTGTTGTCAAATCCAACCTATAATGTTAAGATCCATGCTTACTTTGTTCCCTCATTTGCTATGTACATTGTGTAATTTACTAAAATCTCATTTCTTTGTCTATAAAATAGACATTCACATCACAGTTACCTCCTAAGAGTTGTTGCAAAGAACAAGAGAGTGATGAGGCACATTTATCACAGAATCTACAGTATAATCACTGCTTGATTTTTAATTTATTATTTAAGAGTATATACCTGCACAACGTGCTTACCATTTGTGTCTTAGTTACTTTTTACTTGTTGTTGGGACAAAATACCCGACACCCAAAATGAAGGAAGGAAAGGTTTACTTCTTATAGTTCTTGGAGGTTTCAGTCCATATTCGTTTGGCTCCAAGGCAGCATGGCATGGAGGGGAAGCCACTCATAGCCGCTGCAAATAGCAAGGCAGGAACAGGAAAGAGAGAGAGACGGACCTTCTTCTTACCATTATATCATATCCTGGCTCCACCCCTGGATGGGTGCAACACTTTCACCACCAACCCAAGCACTAGACAATGAACCAATCACAAATGCTAGATTTGGTTGAGTCCATAATTTATGAGGCTTGGGTAATACTGACATGAACTGTGACAATTTGATTATTTTTGCTAAATAGAGCAAGCAGATTTAACAATCTACAGTGGAGATAGTCATTTTAATTTAGCTTTACAATATTCTTTATCAATACTGACTTTCTTCTAAATTATGCTTTTATTTAGGCCAGAATCTTTTGAGAAATTTTCATAAATTACCCAGACTTTCCTGGTCTCCCATCAGACTACCGCCAAACCTCAGCCAAAACAGCTGTGCTTTGATCTGTTTTATATTATGGGCTTCTAAATATGTTTTCCTTAAGAAAAAATTCTTTAGCTAGCAGAGGTTTAGATGGCACTTTCAGTGTTTCATGCCAAGCAGAGGAAGCCAAGAGTGTTATACTCAGTGTAATGAAAATATTCATTAAAATTTATTGCAGTTATAGCTACATTTGCTTGTGATCATAGTAGTTAGACAATATTTGTCTTTCTCTATAAACCTGGAAGGATTAACTTTTTTTCCTCAAAATATCTATTATCAAACACAGTATCCTACCTAAGAAGATCTGCTGTTTAGCTCTGTCCTTGTTTGGTTTTTGCTGCCCGTCTTCACTCTCAAATTTACATCTTCATTTATTAAGACTCTTAGGAAACCTGTAGCATAGATGCTCAGAATAGTCCACATGGGAACAGGGCTTAGCACCATGGGGCCATGGCTTTCCCTTACACCTACCACTTGCACAAGAAGAAGCTGTGTTCCTGAAGAAAGATCTCACCTAACTATGACCAGCTGCTCCCAGAGGCCTCAACAAGGCACATAGGATGTAGTGCGTATGTGGCCCTACACACATCACCATGATGAGAAATGCTCAAAGGTGAGTCACTTGCGTCCTCCACAGTGGTCATGAGCAGTTCTGTCACGTGAATGTGGAAAACGCTCTGCAAACGGAGACATTATACCTGTACCAGAGATGAAGGCTCTTCATCAGCAAGTTGGTGAAGAGACCTCATGAGTAATCTCTAGAACACTTGGGGAACCAAATAGCTTTGATTCATTGAAGATGCTGTCAGCGTTTGCCTTTTTAAACATTTGTCTACCTTTCTGTCCTCTGTAGGTCCAAGTTCATCATGCAGTGTCAGTTGTCATGGGCCTGTGAGCACTTACCTATGCCCAGTGCTGTGCTAAATGTGTCTGTATATGATCTCATTAATCCTCAATTCTATGAACCGAGAAGTTGCCAGTGTTCTTGTATTACCCTCAAAGAAAGTAAAAGAAATGGATTGTCTGTCCTGAGACAAGCAGGCACAGAAATGAAGTACCTGACTTACAGTGTGAATTGATGCTCCATGTGACCAATGCCTCTGCTTCTCAAACTTGGGTCAGATCAGAAACCTGACCGACAAACCCAGCATGTGATCGTAGTTGTATTTATTTCCACTCTGATTCAGGCTGTTCTTAGTATGACAAATTGAGATGTAAGAGTTAGGATTCCAGGATACAGCCCAGAAGAATGAAGTAGTGGTTTCCTGTGGCTCATAAAACCATAAATTTACTGGCTTAAAATAGCACACTTTTATTACTTTACAGTTATGGTACTTTACACTTACAAATCTGAAGGAAGTCTCACAGATAAAATCAGGGTGCCAGCAGAGATCTGTTCCTTTCATGGACTGCAAGGAACAATCTGTTTTCCTGCCTTTTCTAGCTGATCCTTTCTTCCATCTTCAGAGGTAGAAATATCTAACCAAGTCTTCTTATGTTGTATGCACGGATACTGTCCTGCCTCTCTGTCTCTCAGTTAAGAACCCTTATGATTACACTGGGCACGATAAGCCAGGATAATCATTTTTAGTCAGCTAATTAGCAGCCTTAATTCCATCTGCAGCTTTAATACCTCCTTGACTTGTAACATAATATATTCACGGGTTTCTGGATTAAAACATGGATAGCTCTGGGAAGGAGTAGAAGAAACCTCTGTTAAAACATCAGGAACGTGATCTTTCCTCAAAATGTACAATTATGACCTTGTTAGATTAACCTTGACAGCCCAAAGCAAGACAAACAATTTTCCCTTAACCTCAAAGTACCTTGACTCTTTAAAGCATAAAATAATGGCGCCAATTCTGCTAAATTCAAAGTGTGCTGGTCCAGAACGTGATGTGTGCACTCTTCCTTTTAGCTTGTGGATGGCACAGAAATACAGCAACTGAACGTGCAGTGGCTGCGAGCACAGCTGGGCATCGTGTCCCAGGAGCCCATCCTGTTTGACTGCAGCATCGGGGAGAACATCGCCTACGGAGACAACAGCCGGACCGTGTCACAGGAGGAGATCGTGAAGGCAGCCAAGGAGGCCAACATCCACCAGTTCATCCAGTCGCTGCCTGACGTAAGTGTCCCTCCACAGTGAGAACCCAGAAGCGTACACTGGTCTCTTTTGTTTGTTGTGTGATTTTCATTGTCTTCACTCTTCTTCTCTTCTTCATTTCCTCTTCCTTCTCCCCCTACTGCTCCTAATCCTCATCCTTCTGTGAATTTGCAATGCTAGGGCTCAAACCCAGGGCCTGATGTGTGGTAGATAAGTGCTATACTGCTAAGCTACAGTCAGTGTGATCAAATGATGTAGCCCTAACATGTGCATTCTAAAGGGCTGGTTTGCTAAGGTGAAGAGAAAGTGGGAACAAGTATCTGGCCACACTTCCTGCCTTGGTTATTAGTTTTATTTTCCTGGTCGTCTGACTGTCCTCGTGAAAAACGGTTGAAAGTGTTGGACTTAGCTTTAGGAGAGAACTTTGCTTGCGTAGGCACCCTGCAACAACTCTCCAGCTTGTAGACTTGAGCCTCCACTTTCTTCAGCCTTATTGTAAATGGGATGTTTAGGAGGCCTTTCCCTTTCCCTCCCTCTTTTTTCCCCTAGTCCAAGGACAGGAGCTGCAGGCAACATCTGGACCTCCCTCTATAGCCACGATGCTTCTGCCTCTGCCAGGAAGGCAGGCATGCGCATCCCTCCCATTCTCTTCTTCATTTGTCTTCCCTCTGCCTCCTCCTTGCTCTTCTGCAAGCCCTAACCTCACTCCAAGGAGTCACCAGACTCTCTCTGAGCACAGCTGAGCCACTGGGATTTCCATGGTGTTGTGTAATCATCATGCATTCCATGAGTCCTGCTCTCCATTTCTATGATTAAGTGTTGAAATCTATCTTGGGCTTTGTTCTGTGACTTTCAATTCCTCTAGACAATGGTAATGAACCTGTGACACATGTGTTATTGGCTTTTCTTTTAAGACAAAAGATGTTCATGTATGAGTTGCTTTTACTAAACTAAATAACGTCAGTGTTCAGGTCAAATTGCAGTGTTGGCACTTTGTAATACATAAATGGGTTTCAGGTTGTAGTTTGGGCACTTGTCTCTAAAACATTCACCATCACTGCTCTAGGAGCTTAGGTAACTGGAACCTCGCACTTTCTCTCTGGGCCTGGTAGGTCCTGTATTTTGAAATGCATCTTGAAGTAGATAATCTATCACTTCTAATTACAAGTAATTCCTTGGAATTACTCCTAAAAAATAAAGCTTAAACCAGAAAGGAAGGCAATCACCTCATGATAAGGGGTAACATCAAGTAGTCCCAACTCCTTCCAAGATCTCCCTTTCCTGAAGCTCTGCTTCAGATTTAGCTGCCCCTAAAGCAGTCCCCAGGGCAGAAGGCACTGTCCTTCTCTTCTCCTTTAACAGGTATGCATAATTAACTTTTCTTGATGCTTGACCACTTCAAATGTAAACTTCCAAACTGTTGTAGTCAGTACTTACAAGAGCTTGTAGGGCTGGGGCAAGGCTGCTCAAAAGACTGCACATGCTCTGAATCAGATTTAATGCAGGACACAGAAATTTACAACATTAGCTTACAGTATCTACCCACACAGATATAGAAGAGTGCAAGAGATCTGTCTGAGCAATAGAGATCCAAAGAATCCAGCAAAGGCCCCAGAGCCCACGGCAATGTCCTGTATGAGTCCTTATCAGGAGGCTGAGGAATTGTAGAAGGGTGTGTACTGGCAAACCAGAAAACCAGTGCTGGAGGCTGAAGAATCTGCACTAGGAACCAAGAGATAGTGCTCAAGTTGGAGATGAACCAGAGTACCTCCGAAGACAACAACCAAAACTGCTTCAAGGAAAATCAGCAGTGAAGCTCCTTCAAGGAAGACAAGCAGAAATTCTTTTCTCTTGTTCTCCTTTTACCCAGTTCCAACAATAATCCTCACAAAGTGGATCTTCCACACCCAGTACCACGCTGACTCAGTTCAGCTGGGTGTTCCCACTCAGCTGACAGTCAATTAAATCCTTCACTAATGAGAAGTCAGTGGGGGACCCAAAACTCTCGGACCTGTAGAGTGGCCTGGGCTGTTTGGATCAAAAGTCTGAGCAGACCTGCATCTCGGTGCGACTGTTTGGGACTGGTAGGCCCACCCTTCTCCCCCAGGAAGTCTCCCAGAAAGCAGCATCTCAGCCTGTCTCTTTGGGACCCGAAACTCTCGGACCTGTAGAGTGTCCTGGGCTGTTTGGATCAAAAGTCTGAGCAGACCTGCATCTCGGTGCAACTGGGACTGGTAGGCCTGCCCTTCATCCGCAGGGAAATGCCTGGAGATCGGCATCTGGGCCGGGTCTGTTTGGGCCCGTAGGCCCGCAGACAGTCAATTAAATCCTTCACTAATGAGAAGTCAGTGGGGGACCCAAAACTCTCGGACCCGCAGAGTGGCCCGGGCTGTTTGGATTGGGAATATTGTGGAGACTGGC